>RDPX01000273.1:283779-307595 GCA_003991215.1 Morbakka virulenta
ATAGATAGATGGATAGATGGATGGTTGGATGGATGAATAGATAGATGAATAGATAGATAGATAGATAGATAGATAGATAGATAGATAGATAGATAGATAGATAGATAGATAGATAGATAGATAGATAAATAGATAGATAAATAGATAGATAGATAGATAGATAGATAGATAGATAGATAGATAGATAGATAGATAGATAGATAGATAGATAGATAGATAGATAGATAGTCACCCATTTGTAGTTAATTGCATCCTGAGCTTACTTAAGCCCAGTTACACTGTACAGCTGTACAGCTGTAAGCTTTACCTTAAAACAGATTTTTATCGTCAAGTATTTTATTTAAAATATTTTGAAAATTTTCTCAGTGCTACCCGTAAACTATTTCAAAACGTTGTAACATTTCTTTCATTTTAACCAGTGTGGTTCGAACCTACGTGTGCGGAGAAGGCCAGGAAGCCATTTCAATGTGATAGTTGGCATGCAATCACCTTTTTGTCACCAAATCGAAACGAACTCAGAACGATCAATGCCGCAGTAGAAAACCGCCAGATTTCACATACATTCTACACTGAAGAACTAGCAATAAAGGAAACACAGAAAGATATAGTTGAGGAATGCGTCAGACTTAGTTTACCTATATTAGAAAAGGTTCCATTTATTATGGTTACTCTAGGAAAATTCGGAGTATTGGTTGGAACTAATTGGTCTTTGAAACATTTGGGAGGAATACTTAACCCGTGCCCTGCTAATAAAGAGGAATCCGATAATCTTAAATCACAACCACAGTTTTTTCATTACCCTGCTGCATCACCAGGGCATCTTCTAACAAATGTGGTATCAGTTTCTGGTGCAGGAGATAGGTATGTAAAAAAATGATGTTTAGGTGAAGTTTCTTTTTTGTTATTTATCATGCTTTGGTCTTTGCCAAGAAATGCTGTGCAGTATCTTGCCACACATCTTGCCTCTTTTGTGTATCCCCATTTGTGGTTGCAATACTCTGAACTTCAATGCCTGTCTGTAGTGAGATGTCGTAGTTGTAAGTAAGATCCACAAGAGGAGGGGCGATTTTCACCTAATGATTATCATTTGACGTAATTCCCTTTGTTCTATTTGTTAAGTTCATTGTTTTGAACTTTACTGTATTTTTCTTTAAGTTTATATTCAATGGTTACTGTCTGTTGTTATGTTTTGTAAATCTGTCTCTATAAGATATATTTGTCCGGTTTTTAGTGAGCCCCTGAAGGACCCTAAGTATATTTTATCCCGACTCCAATTTATAGATAGATGTAGTATCAATATCCGATGTTTTTAATGCAATGACAGACGTACGTGTGAAACAACTCTTGGTGATATTACGATTTGATACAACATGGTATGAAGCCCATGTTGTAAACGTATTTTCCCTATTGATTTTAGCTATTTTGGACAGGATAGGGGGCTATGGTATATTACTGGGATTTTTGAACTTGTTTGGATTTGACCTAGAAGCTCCTTTGGGTGGCCTGTTAGGGGATAAAAGTGGGTAGCTCAACTCACTGGAAGAGGCTCGCTGATAATTTTTAAGTGGCACCATCTTAAGAAAATTAGAATTGTGGTAAACGCTGATCTTGATTAAAATGCCCATAACGCATAAACGACCTGGTTGGTGTGATGCTTGTAATCGTTAAGATAGCGTCTTGTTTCGCTCTATTCTGGAAAAGAACTTTTGAAGCTCAAAAAAGACACGAAATTTGAAAAGTAACGGTGTAACGCGTGGTTCTGCTACTAGACCGACGGTAGCGTGCGAATCCGCAGGATGTCCAAATGTTCCAGGACCATTTCGTGGAATGAATAGCAACGATGCTGACCTGAGTATGAAGTTTGGATTGTATGCTGCTTATTTCTGAGAAGGTAGAAATAAAAGCTGCTTTAAGATCGTTCGGTAGGATGATTTCAATGCTTGTAAAGTGCCTTAAAGTACCCTTTGGATAGCGTTTAACGTCATCCATTGTGCGTGATATGTCGGGCAAACGAGCCGACATTTGCAACGTCGTTTTAAGGAACATAAACGTAATGGTCCAGTAGCTGGTCACGGGAAAAGTTGCAATTGTGAACTTACAATGGATGAAGTCACGATTTTGTGCGCGTCTTCAAAATCAATTTATCATTTAATGACTCGAGGCTCTTTATATTGAAAACATCAAACCGTGTCTAAACACAAAAGATGAATACAGAAGTAGATCGTTGGTCATTATACTTTGCGTATGTGATTTTATTATATGTATGTATGTAGTGCGATATTGATGATGGAATTTTTGTACAGATGTATATTTTTTAACTGTTTTTAAACTTTTTCTTTTATTGTTTTTAGACCTGCAGATGGATTAAAAAACTCCGAAATATATTGTCAGAGAAATATATGTTCATTGTTGGTTCATTTATTTGAAACAAATTTTGATATGCCACAATGTTTTTATCATAATGTTTTTTAACCAATTTATTCTTACAGCTTTGCAGGAGCTGTTATTCATGGGCTTCTGAATAGCAACGATGCTGACCTGAGTATAAAGTTTGGATTGTATGCTGCTTATTTGTCACTGAAAAGTCATTGTGCCATCTCGGNGTAATGGTCCAGTAGCTGGTCACGGGAAAAGTTGCAATTGTGAACTTACAATGGATGAAGTCACGATTTTGTGCGCGTCTTCAAAATCAATTTATCATTTAATGACTCGAGGCTCTTTATATTGAAAACATCAAACCGTGTCTAAACACAAAAGATGAATACAGAAGTAGATCGTTGGTCATTATACTTTGCGTATGTGATTTTATTATATGTATGTATGTAGTGCGATATTGATGATGGAATTTTTGTACAGATGTATATTTTTTAACTGTTTTTAAACTTTTTCTTTTATTGTTTTTAGACCTGCAGATGGATTAAAAAACTCCGAAATATATTGTCAGAGAAATATATGTTCATTGTTGGTTCATTTATTTGAAACAAATTTTGATATGCCACAATGTTTTTATCATAATGTTTTTTAACCAATTTATTCTTACAGCTTTGCAGGAGCTGTTATTCATGGGCTTCTGAATAGCAACGATGCTGACCTGAGTATAAAGTTTGGATTGTATGCTGCTTATTTGTCACTGAAAAGTCATTGTGCCATCTCGGAAGAACTAAAGGCAGAGCTATTTACCAGTTCTATTATACAAAGTTGGGCTCCATGGTCATGTCAGGAGATCTATATATAATTTTTTAGCCTATGTGATGCACAATATTTATTGAAATACATGTATAATGTCTTTACATAAATTTGGTAATTTCGACATTTTTTTGGTTGGGGGTGATGGTCCGTAGCTACCTTGTTATGTGTTGTCATTTTTGGTATTTAGCTTCTTCTTTTTTTGAACGTGTATTTAGCGAAAATTGGATTACTCATGAATTGCTTGTTCCCCAACATATTTTTTATGCCCGTTTCATTGCAGAGTAACACTTGTGAGAGTAAATGTAGTTTAAAAAGCTTCGAGGAATTTTCTCGTTTTCCTTTGTACAATTTTATACTTGTACGATTAATTTTAGCTGTAGGATTAGAATCAGGTACTCAAATTTTCCACCCATGTTATTGTGTAGGTCAGTACATTTTTTTATTCCTCATCCATTTTCTAGTTTCTAAAATAGCTTTAGCCTTATTTAATATCGGAGAACAAAAGTATCTTAATGCTTTCTTGTAAACTATCATTGGCAGGTTTTAATCAATTGATTAGGTTTCTTTGACAGCTAAAACATCAGTTTTAGAACAACATAATGCCTGACCAATTTACAATAAATGTATCACACAGCTCGTTTTTCAAAAAGTAAACAAGCCTTCGAAATTCTGCTGGTGCTTATCGCAATCTACATGACATCGCATTTTTCTGTCCGCTTTTTAGGGTATTTGAGGTTACAATATAACATTGTAAATAACTATGTAATACTCACTTTTACAAAGTTAATTTAAAGGGAGAAATAAACTATATATTCTTGTTATAACAGTACAATGTTAAGTAGCATTTGTGGGATTAGGTCATTCAATTTACTTAAACAGAGAATACTTTAATGACTTTAATGAAAGTTAGGTACATAACTCTACAACCCTCTCTTCTATACATTTTTAACACCTTAGGATTCTCGGAAATTGATCATTTTGTTAAGTATGCATGGGTAAACAGTAGTTTCCAGTTAATTATTATCCACGAAAAATTTGCACCATTTACCCAGGAAAATATCAATTTATTATTATATTTGTTATTTAACATACATTTAAGCACATGAAAAATTTTGGACATAAAGAATGCGACAGAAATATTTGCGAATGAACTTTCTGACCTAAATTGTTTGGTACAGTAATTCATCCGTGNGTTAAGTATGCATGGGTAAACAGTAGTTTCCAGTTAATTATTATCCACGAAAAATTTGCACCATTTACCCAGGAAAATATCAATTTATTATTATATTTGTTATTTAACATACATTTAAGCACATGAAAAATTTTGGACATAAAGAATGCGACAGAAATATTTGCGAATGAACTTTCTGACCTAAATTGTTTGGTACAGTAATTCATCCGTGTCTCAACACCTTTGCCATTAGCCTGCGTCTATGTTTTGTATCTGTGAAATATATTTTGACTTGGGTGCCATTAACTAACTGATGCTCCACCCTCACAAAAGCCAGGACCTCAATTACTTTGATTTAAATACGAGCGCTTTTGATTGATGCGTCTTGTGCACGTATGACTAATATATGCTCGCCTCTATCTCCATAAAGGATGATGAAATCTATCATCCATATTCTCTAATCTCGCAGTAACAGTCAAATAGCCATTTGATGTCAGGTTGGTATGTAATGTATGACTAAAAATCATAACCCTGATCGTCACTTGGTTTTCTGTAACCGATTGGGAAAAGGAATATTACAGCTTTTATTTGCAAAGTTTAATTTTTTACTTTTCCATGTGTAACAGATTACAACATACTCTTTGAAGTAACCCAGTTCGATTTGAATTGTCATAAATTGTTTTGTTCTCTGCCCTAGAATTTTGTTAGAACTTCAAAGTCGTTGTGTGAATAATGTTAGGTTTTAACTTCAGTATTTTATTTGGCTAAACCATTTGTTTATTCGGTATCCACTTGTTTTTGCACACAATGAAACTGCTATGTAATAGCTTCTTAAGCATTGGAGGATTATAAGTTCTTTCAAGCTGTTATCTATCTATCTTTCTATCTCCATCTGGTCGATTTCAACCCCTGGTGACCATGTTGATAAGCTTCCTCCAAGCTGATCTGCCTGTCACTGCCCTGATTTTTTCTATGTGAGGTTGGCCCACTATTGTCCTGATGTTGTTCCACCATCTCGTTCTAGGTCTTCCACGTCCTCTATTGCCCTCCATCTTTCCTTGCAAAATTATTTTTTCCAGACTGTTGTCAGCTCTCATAATGTGACCAAAGTATGTTAACCTACCTTTGTCTACGGGGTTCGGAAGTGACATCTTTGTGTTTACTTGATTCAGAACCCAATTATATGTTTTTCTCGCGGTCCATGGAATCCGAAGAAGTCTTTACACCCAAAGTTCAAACTATTTGATTCTTCTTTGATCAGCCTTCCTTACAGTCCAGCTTTCACTTCCATAAGTGACGACAGGAAATGTTAATGTCTGAACCAGCTTGATTTTCAACCTACAAGACACGTCTCTCTTTCATAATCTGCAGTTTTTCCATACTGACGAAGTCTTCACAGTGACCCTGGTAGGGGAGCATAGGGATTACTATTGCTTGTTTAAGACATCATCCCAGACTAGCGGAGGAAAGGAGGTGTCTTATTTCTCCATTGTTTGACGATTTGCAAAGGAAACGGTTCAAACCCGCTGCCCAATTTCCTGCTTTAGCAGCAACATTAATGCCTCAGAAAAAGCTTACGACTCATGACACGATAATTGTAATACTTCCAAAGATAGGACCGCTTCGTCAGTTTGCTTATCGATCCGCTTATTGCTTTTGTATGCAGGGTATCTAACGTTGAGGATCAATCTTACGTTTTGGCTATGAAATTGATCTGAACTTTTTTCTTCTGTCTTTGTTAACCCCCAGGTACCAGAGTTACAGACAAGAATTAGTTTGACTAAACACTAAAACAGCTTGACTCTCTCTAAACTTGTTTTATTTTGTTTTGTCTAACCCTGATGTTGGTTAGTTTGTTCAAAGTGACAATTGATAATCTCTTGCTCCGTGATACATCTGCAGCATCTCCCAACAAAATTCCAACTAAATGGATTTGATTTGCCTTTCAAGCGTTGTCACCGCTGTTTTCGATTCATTAACTGCGATTTTCTTCAAACAATATATCTTTAATATGGGACTTTAAATCTTATTGGTTTTCAATTGTTATAAAACCAGTCAATGTAAACATGTACCTGTATGCCAGATTGTTTGTCTAAGCTTTTCAATGCGATATGAGCCACTGGTGTTCGGCATTAAGCGCACTAATTTGGGTGCCTATACCTTTACCATTAAAACACAGCAGTGGGTGGAATTTGTAGATATGAGTAAGTTTAGAAGTGCGGAAGAGAATATACACTTGCGAGAGATCAAGTAACCTTCATTCGTTAGGTTTTTCTTGTTCTTTAACCTCGTCGTTTTCTTTACTTGTTTCAAAGAAGCGGCATTTGATCACTGCTTTTACAGGGTGGATACTCCATATATTTCGATACAAAAGTACAGAACAAATAAAATGTTATGCATATCTTGGGCAATCTTCTTGATGTGATGAAACGTTTAATTGACTTCCTTAAACTGATTTTTATTCCGCCTGCCAATATCTGAGCCACTAATGGTTTTTCAGCCAGTGGATTTTCAGTACGTCTTTATGTATGCAATTACCTAGCTTTAAAAGGAGAGACTAGACAGTAGCTCTTTAGAAAACGATTCACCTCAACAGAGAAACGGAAAGGAGCTTGTCTTATTTCTGAAGCCGCTGGTTTCTTGCCACTCCGGAAATATAAACTGTCCAGTGGATACGGTGTCTGTCTCTTACGTCCTGCAGGATTTTGAAGGCGTAGCATGCAACATTAGTAACTCGCAAGATGAGCATGTTTCACTTACCATCATTAATGTTCTCATAATATACTCTGCTGACCTTAAAGACAAAATCAATTTTCGGTTAATCAGACATTATTTCGCCGTTGCCTCTCGTACTTTGTGTTTCCTGGCTTTTCTGACATTTTGTAAACCAAACCAATTCTTTCAACTCATAAGAAAGAGGATACTTTTCAGAGCAAATAGACCCCGTAGTGTAACTAAAATCTAATGGTAAATTACAGGCAATCAGTGCCGGTCTGTACTAAAACTACAGATGAGTGCTAGAAGAATGCTAGATTTATGCTATATTTCCTATGTAGTAGGAATAGTTTTCCCTGGAATGTACAGATTTTGCTAAAATACGTTAAATTTAACACACGCGAAAATTGAAACTGGCAGTCATCACAAAAACTATTTAGCTAATAACCTATTTTAGCATGTAATTTGTCTTTATTCGTGGTATTTGTTTGGAAAAATATGTTGGAAAATCAATTGTTCGACTTACATAATCTACCTTCCTTTTTGTACCAGAGTTTCAAACAAAGAAAATTAATGTGCAGGAAAAGTCTAAATATAAAGTTTCCTCCAAAAATTGATACACGTAAAATAACTAAAACTTTTCTTCTGAAAAAAAGTTACGACATGCTGAAATTAATAAGTTAAAGTAAAAACTGAAAAATAACAATCTTTAATTTCACCATTTCAAAACAAAACTACATAACCTGCTTTCAGACAGGACTGAAAGAAGGAAAAACAGCCATCAAAACAAACTTGTTTACCAATAGCTACTAAGCAATATTCTAGCCATGCTTCAAGTTGCTCCGATTCAAATTAAAAACAAAATAACCTTGTAATAAAAAACTAAAGAGCATGGCTCAAACTACACAAGTATTTGTACTTTAAACTATTGTTGTTTAAACTTAAACCTGAAGGGTAAAATAGTAGAATTTTAAGATTGAAACTAAATTAAAAAGTAATGAAAATAACAATGGTACATCCGCATTTTGAGTCCAGAAAGGTTAAGTTTATTTACAACTTCTTGGTCTCCCATTAGGGCCAGATATGTGTCAGTTTAAGTAAAATTGCAGACGTCGAACAAAAATTGGGGGGGGGGGGTTATTGCAATATGTACTTTATCCTGTTGGTAATAAGTGAATTGGTGCTTTATTGTAAATTGGATTCCTTAACTCATTCCACAAAAATGCTGACCACTATGACCTACAATGATATGTTTAAGCTATTGGCTGTGTTGCACAGAAAAGTCCTGGCCACATCCTTAACATTCGATCACGTTTTCTGGAATCGCCACTAAATCGTGTGGATATGTGAGAGCCCCACGTGCTATGTAAAGTTGTGTGACGAGAAGAATGATCGTTCGTTATTTTGAATGCTTGGTGGTGACCAGAATATCCTTTCGCTTGTATTCTGTTTGTTCGATGACTTCCTTATGGTTGCCGCCTTCTTTGTAGGCTCATTTTGTTTTAGTCTTTTTCTTTGTTTCTGAAGTTTTGGCCTTAGGCTACAATGAGGCATTTTCCCCTCTAGTTGTCTGGTTAGCTTTTTTTTTCACCTCCATAACAATTTGAACCATGCTTTTAAACTCATACGCCACCACAAACAAGTGCTTGTAAATGCTGTACCAAACGAAGGCTGATACTTTAACGGCATACAGTAAAAGAAGCTATCCGTAATAGCATACCGACACTGTTTTTGTGGCCCACATACGTTTGTTGGACGATGCAGCTTCAGTAATATCATTAGACACGTAAAAAATCATCTGACATGTTTTGTATGTTTCCATAGGAATGTGAGATTTTTCTGTTTTACTCTTGCCTTTTTATTAAATCACCCTGCATTCCTTCGCCACCTATACCTGCCGTTCACCAATGCAGTATTTCCGACTCTTTCTTATTGCTAACCACTTCAGCTGTCACTAATTTGGATACATCATTTTCTCCTCCGCATCGATCGCATCCATCACTTTCTTCTTCCGCATCGATAGCATTTAAATGTGGCGCATTGTTAACATCAATACATTTTGTTACAGTTTAATATTTGATAATGTAGCTGTTTCACTCAAAAGGGTTATGTCAGTATACCCTGATACTCCTGCTCTTTCCCTTGCAAATTTACAAGTTCTATTTTAAGCTGGTTTCTTTTTATTTACTAATCTATGTCAGATTTGTGTGGAGGTTCATTTCTTGTAAACTTGGTTTCTACCTCGTCCCATTTTTCTTTCATTGGGTCTATTTTGGTGTCAAACACATCCCTTTTCGCAACTATACTATAAGAAAATTTCATTGAAAGTTTTTTTTTAGACTGCTTTGCAGGAGATTTAAGCTTTTCATGCTCAAATCCAAAGAGATGGTGAGCCTTGGCTCTACATTCAGCTAGATTAGCGTTGTATATGCTTTTAATCATCAGTCCATACTCCCGTGACGTCCTTCATTGAAGAGGAAAGCATATTCGCTTTCACTAATGGTACTGGTAAAACTGGAAGCACCAGGAAACCACGGATGGGTTTAATGAGTGGCGTCTCAGCAGCGTAAGGTTTTCAAAAACTGCTTGAACCATGTAGTGCTCGGCAACGTCGACTGCTGATAAAGGAAAAAATATGGCACTTGCGCTTTGTTTGCACAGAAGCTTTCAATATCTTCAGTGGTCTGATAAAAAAAACCAGGTTAACTGCAGGTCTTGTGGTTGCACGAAACAAAACCTTTAGCACAAAGGCACGTTCTTTTTCCGTAGTCATGAAGTATATTGTTTCACTTTGTTTCTTAGCTGTTCAAAATATTTCTAAATAGCAGTCACTTTCTTGCTTACTATTTATATTTGTGCTGCATTATTTAAAAATTACGTCATTACTGCAAGTATGCCCTCATTTATAAAGCCAAACACATGGGCTTCACAGAACAAATGGTTTTCGGCTTGTCCAGCATTCATTCTAAGTCACCTAGCACTTGTCAAGCATTCGTTTTACACTCGGCTGTAGTTTTAGTATAGACCTTGCAATTCCTGTTTACTTACAAATATTTTTAAAGAAGCCTGGTCTGCATGGAGGCAAAGAGATTTTGTCACCATTTCACTGATTTTCCGTTGTTCAAAAATGTTTATTCTTGGATATCCAGTATACGTACCAAATTTACCTTAATTCCTTTGATCCCCGAGAGTCAAATGTTCATTTCGTCAATAACGTTTTTGGCATTTGGAGTTCCAGATACTTTTGACTTTTGTACCTTGTCTACGTAGCTACAGTTATGAATGAATCTAAAAGCAAACAATTACTCAAAGTACTTTCGTTTCCAAATCATACATGTTAACATCAACAACATTTGATATTTTTTTATAATCTTTACTTTGAAAATTTGAGCAGTTGTAAGTAGCAGCGGATTTTTGACGATGTACTCAATACTTTTTTCATCTTTAAATCCCTGTTCAGGCCATCCTGCAAAAGAAAGTGGGGGACCTTCTACTACTCCAACCTTCAGGAAACAATATTTTCACGCGTACCTTGTGAAAAGAATATCTACGTTTTAACTTCCTGGATAAGAACCAACTGAGTTTAAAATTTCTTGTATAAAATAAAAAGTATACAAGGTTTTCATTCCTTATCCAACACAGTTTTAATTGAGTAAACCCAATAAGTTACTTTTATTTTATCTTAGAACGAATATATTTATAACATATAATATAACACCTCGGCTACCAATATTGTATATTTGGCCAAAAGAAAGGTTTCCGTTTGTTCAACCCTCGAAATAATTTAACCTTGTGGGGTGTTCAATGGATTGTCTTATGATACAGATTTTTCATGAATCTCTCAAACCTTTATTCTTTAACCCTTATTAAAGTACGTAACAGCTGCTGAGAATCCGTAAACTTTACAGTATTTACTATAGTCGTGTCTTCAATATACCTGCTGCGAGAATAAGACTTGATAAATTAGGTCTGTATATTTTAAGTGAAATTCTTCTACTCATTTCCCAACGTTCATCTGCTGAATAAGAATTTTTGACAAATGAGGTTGGTATAATAAGAATATGAAATATTTTGGCGGTCATTTTCAAATGAGAAGTTTTCCTTGAAGAAAGAGTTTATTTTGAATGAACATGTTCCATTAAATTGTTCCTTTAAATTAAAAGTTATCTGTTTCAGTGTTTCAGATGACCCCCAAAACCCGTTAATGTCTACATTTGTTGTGTTGCCAATGGCGAGTTCAGTTTTTGTTTGTCTCTTTTCTGGAAATAGAATCAATGATAAGATTGGGTTTAAAATATTTTCCGTCTTATACTTTGCATTACAATTTAGTCCAAGTGGATTGCCAGTTCCTGTGTTCAAAGCGTGCTATAAGTGTCATTGTCCTTGCTACTTTACAGATTTTAAGAGCATCTCCAGCTTGCCTCGTGGTTTGCAGATGTCTGAATATGTGATATCGACATGCTATAGACGTCAAAAAACGTCAAAAAATCGAAAAAAACTTTTATGTGCCTTAATTTGCCAAATGCATTTTGATGTCTTCAGTTAAAACTATCCTGTTATTCCTGAATACAAACTTTAGACCTGTATGTGACCAAGTTGATGGTATAGCTATGGGCTTGCCACTGGGCCAGGCTCTGGCTGATATATTTGTAGAATAGTATGAAAAACAATTATTTGAGTCTACACAAAATGTGGATGTACGTTTATATTACAGAGTCACCAATGACACGTTTGCGATGTTTAATAATGAAAAAGAGAGTAATAAGTCCATGATTAACCCAAACAATTTTCACCCATCCTTGGTGTTTACTGCTGAAAAAGAACAGAATGGTTGTTCATCATCTCTAGATACTTTAGTAGAATAAAGTAGCACTTCTTTAAAAGGAGTGTGTTTCGAAAACCGACTTTCACTGGACAATGCATAAGGTGGCACTCTTAAGTTCCACGCAGTTTGAAATTGGTCAAATAAAAACTATTCCATCTTGCTGTCGATATTTCCCCTCCTTAAAAATTTTCAGGAGAAATAGGTAAAATTAAGCAAATTTTGTTAAGCAATATTTGTCCTTACGATGTTTAGGGGAAAGTAATTCGGTACAAGTAATCTAGTTTCGAAACCCGTATCAAACAGGGACCCCAATAGTCCCAATACACCTCAAACTACCCTGCATATCACTGGTTTCTACTAAATTTGAATATCAAATTACCAGAGCAGTTTTTAAATGTTATCATGTTACTGCACCCAAAATTATTTTTACCTCGCGAAAAATTCTTCCTTCGTTTACCAAGAATGTCTTGCCTGCCAAAAGTTTAAGTATGGTTTTGTGTGAGCTTATGAGTTAAAGTGCCGGTATGTAGGTTTTATATCCTTAAGGCTAATAGATAGAGAAAGATATAAAACAGCACGTCCCCAATGTTTTCAGGGAAAAACTCATTGTCGAGTTCAACCGAAAAGACTAAAAAAAAGGTCACAAGGAAAATTGTGAATTCTAATTTTGCTACAGCAGAGCATTTGCTGCTAAATCTCCAATCCAGCGAAAAGTTCGAGATAAACCAGTTTAAAATAATTGAGCCTTTCATTTAGAAACATTAGAGATAATTTATATTCAATTTTTATCACCTCCTCGTTGAAACCAAAAAGAATTACTAGTTTTTAATTGCTCTACAAAGCACGGTCACAAAAAGTGACGGGTTTAACTCAACCTGTTACAAAAAATTGGAGGGCTTTTTTAATTTTCTCTTTGTTTCTAGTATTGAATAAAAAACACACTTGCTTTCAAGTTCCTTATTCTGGCGCCTTTGGTCCATCGAGTGCCAGCGAAATAGCTATCGACCAAAAAACTGTTATTTTAATAGCGAGTTTTAAATACCACTAATCATTTACTTCAGTACCCAAAACGACGATACCTTAAAACTCGGATTGCAGATCTGAACAATTTGATCAAGCTGAAGGATAAGTTACGTATTAAAAATATCCTATTTATTTTTATAATCAATGTATTGCCTTCCACGTTGTTCCTAGTTTCATAAAGTTTTGCATATCTAAATCTAGGCTAGACCTGGTGCCAAAATTAAAGACTTTTCTTTCTGATGAAATACATAAGTGTAAGGAAGCTTTGTCTAGAATTAACTGCAAATACCCTAATCTTTGGCGTAACGTGAATAATATTTTTGTTTAATATGATCTGGCTTTCTCTTTATATTGAACACGTAGAGTCTCATATGGAAAAAAAGTAGTTATTAAACAACCGAAATTTGAACAAATTAAAAGAAGATCGTGGTAAATTAACTTCGAATTCTTCAGCAAAACCTATTGTTTATCTTTCTAGTTACAAACTCCCAGAAATCGAGGAGTTTGTTCTTTGCCATGGATTAAATTTTAGTATTACTTCAGGAACATTAACAACGAGGACTATTTCGCGGAATTTGAGATTCTTTATGTTCAACTTTTAAAAAACACACCAAAATCAGAACAAGATCAAAAAGCTCTTAAGGCAAGGCTCACTGATCTGTGGATTTCAAAGATTTTCGTATGCATAGGGAACATTTTCTGGCAAACCTGATAAGGGATCTGGTGTGATCACATTAAACAAAATCGACTTCGTAACCAACATGAACGACCTATTGATGATGAAGACAGAGGATTGTTGCTTATAAGAAAGATCGAAGGCAGAGGCTTCATCATTACACTGGCCAGTTTTAAAGGTCAAGCATGTGGTAGCTGATTTTAAGGTAGTTTGCTATGCAAAGTCCAAAAATCATACTCATTTTGTCCAATCAGGTCAAGTTTTTGAGATATGAGGTTGTAAAAGAATTGTTATCAACACCCTTTAGAGCTATTGATTACCTTTAATTTTTTATTTAGTGCTTCACAAAAAGCATGCATTTAAACAAACTTCAGAAAATAAAGATTATACACTTCATAATAGCTACTCATAGATGAAGGGCCTTTTTAGTGACTTACTCTTGTGCTGAGTACCTACCACGTTTCGTTTCAAACACCAGCAGTACTCCACAGGAAACTTCACATCCAACCAGCATTGGTACCATAAATGTCCAGGTGGAAACGCTCTCCCTCGTCCTCATTTAAGTCTGCACAGTTCTGAGGAAAATAGTCTACGTGGGACCGTTGAAAGTGCATTTTGACTGATATGCGAGACCCTAATTTTTTAAGGTTCTTCAAGACTTCGTCGACTTCCTCGTATTCTGTACTCCGGTTGTTTGCAAGAAAGGTTGTAATTTCTGACGTAAGCGACAGCCAAGCAGACAGCTCAGCTGCATACAACGCATCATCGAACATTGAGTGAATTCATGAGTTCCCATATTTTAGGACCATCAAAAATGTCAGCCTTTAGCTTTTCAAAGTTTATCCGAGGAAACGTCCGCTGAAGGAAAGTAAACGCTCTGCCTTCCTTGTCCATTGCCTTCACAAAGCTCTTCATAAAGCACTTTTCATGGATCGACAAAATATCTCTTAATCTTTGATTTACTACCTTTTCCATCATTTTCATTGGATGTTCTATAAGATTAATTCCTCTATAGTTTCCACACTCAAGAATATCATCTTTTTATTTGTAGATCGATACCAAAAGACTTGCTCTCCAGTCATCTGGGATCTTTTCCTCATGCCAAATTTCTTTAAAAATATGTCAACCATTTTATCCCGTCTTCTTTTAAAGCTTTAGAGAGCTCTATTGTCAGTTCCATGGTCCACCTGTCTTTCCATTTTTCATTTTCATTCCATTTTTGACCTCTTCAGCTTTTTACATTGGTTCTTCCTAAGGGTAAACAGAAGGAGAAAATGGAAAGAGGTATTTTCACTATCATGGATCACCGTCTCTACGAAACAGAAGATCAAGTACTGAACAGTTATGACATTAAATTAGACTTGTGACTAATAATCATTGTGACCAGGAGACAATATTACCTTAATATCTATCTTAAGACAAATGGGAATTCGATATCCAAGTCTTTGGGATAATCTATACAAATATTTATCAAACTAACAATTAGGATCTGGTTTATTATCATCAACAATTAATTAAACAGCTTCAACAGTTAAAGTAATAAAATAATATTTAAAATTATAGAAATCTCCAGGTCGCAAGAATGAAAATAGATATACAGTATTGCTTTGTAATAATAATAATAATAATAATAATAATAGTAATAATGGAAACAACTAGAGGAGAGCTCAAAGCTATAAGCAAAATTTGACCTGAAGAGATATACATGATGGAAAATAAAAGAACTAAGTGATACTTATTTCAATATTCTAATAACCTGCTCACCTAGGCGGCTAGAATGTAAGAGCATCTCTTTCAATTAATTTTAACATCCGACGTCGAAAGTAGGAATAGACAAGTAAAAGGATATCAATGCAGTGATTAAAGTGTTAGATAACGGCTTTCTTAAAACATAAAAACCAAAGAGATAATTTAATAAGACTGCGAATATTCATTATATCACTGGCTTCAAAGAAAGTCAATTCAGAGTGTACTGTACAGTCAAACTAACCCTCTGTTCTATTGGTGACATAATTCATTTCGTAACACAGATTTCAAATACCTTAGTGATTTAAAACGATGCATTCTAGAAAGCTGACTTCAACTATTTATTGACCTTAAATAAATATCTATTTCAAGTACAAAAGACGCAGGCAATCCATACGATTGACATTATATTTGTCTCTTTTTGTTTCCGAATCTTGCAGAGTATCTAAACATCATAGTAAATCTTCAAAATATTTAATTATGTTTAAATGAAATATTTTTACAAAATGCTTTAGGTTCTACATTAAAGTAGTTTCCTTAACACCTGGAATAATTTACTCTTTCGGGATAACGACTTATCCTTTGCAGACTATATCTAGATCTCACTTTCTCCATGAAGGTATCAAAAATTATTAATTAGGACTGTTGATGGGAGAAGTATCTCTCGAAACGTAGCTCAGAAAAAGCTTTCGACTCGTGACATGATAAACCTCCTTTATCTATAAAAATTATTTTGTTTATGAATTTAGCTTCATCCTTTTCATGATTGGGCGTAGCTTTGGCTTATAGTTGACTGCTTTTATCAATATGTGATTTATGATAAGCTGGAAAGATTGGTCAAATAAATGAGCTGTATGGATTTTCTGTACTATTAATTCTGTTTGTTGAAGCAGGTCACTATTCTTCAGAATGGAAAATCTCTGTTTTTTCTAATTAGATCGTTCTTTCTTCAAATCCTTCCTTTGGAATGGTTTTAGAATTCCAGACAATAGTGAATATCAACTTCCTAAACGATTTCAGTATTTCTATTTAGGTCGTTGTTATTGCTTATATGGTCTTTGAGTTTCTATTTCACTATGTATGGTAGTTGTTAATACACCTTACAAATGTATGTTAGGATTTTAATTGCTTGGTAATTTTTATTAGCAACCGTATAGAAATATTATTACTAACATGTTTTCAATTTGAACTCCATGAGCGAGTGCAAATTGAAAACATGTTAGTATTAATATCTCAATGGTTTTCTTGTTGAGAATGGTGTGTTCAAAATTGAAATCGATAAGTATTTCTGATTTGCGTGGTTATGAACAAAATAATTTAAAGATTTTTTGTAAACGCAATGAAATGTAAGAATCTTATTTTGACCCCGTAAGTTCTAAGTTGACTAATGTTGAAAATTTTGAAATTTGTGAACTCAGAGGAAGCTAAACGTAGCTCGGAAAAAGTTTACGACTCGTGACATGATAAAGCTCTTACATCTATGGCTTCCTCTGAGCCCATAAACTTCAGAATTTTCAAGATTATTAGATTATTAAGGTGTATACTTGAACGGACAAGCCGTCAACTTCTCCAAGAAAGAAATCATTTAAATCATAGGAAACACATTTGCGACTTCCTGTAGACATTCGAGAAGCTGAATTTTTTCTTTCAAGCAGACTAAGCACCGACCACTTCCAGGAATTAATCTCATCAGTGGATAACACTCACATACAAAGATTACACTCTACCATGGAAACACACCAAAAAAAGTTCGAGAACCTGAAATGAACGTTATCAGCAGTACCAAAACCCACAGACAAGTGTAATTGAATTCTTAACCTGTCTAGTCAGACACTGTCAACAACAAAGAAACCCGGAAAAGTTTGAACTTTTTTTGTTACCCCCAAAATCATCCCTGAAAAGAAGATTGCCTCGATAGTGGAAACAGCAGTAAAATACCTTCCCAAAAGTAAAGCAGACACAATCAGAGCAAAAACAAGCCTTATCCTTAAATCCTCCAAATTACCCATTGACAACACCACGAAAAGGGAACGATGTGCCATCAAAACCCTAAAGAACGATGATTCGATCTCCATCCTACAAGCCGACAAAGGGCGTGCAACTGTCATCCTCAACAAAGCTGAATACATCCAGAAGTGCCAGGAGCATCTCAACAATGGACCATATACCATATTTAAGCGCAACTCAATAAACTCAGTCAAGACCAAAGTCAGCAAAGCACTAATTACCTTACAGAAAAACCATCTCCTGGATAACTGCCTTTACCACAGATTAAAACCCAAAGGCTCGCCTTTACCACGGTTCTATGGATTACCAAAAAGTACTTAAAGGTAATGTTCCAATACATCCAATCGTCGCTTACTCTGGAAGCCCGCTTCATTTACTTTCACGTTACATCGCTGACCTTCTGTGACCTTACACAAAGATGGATCCACACCACTGTAAAAACAGCAGTTTTTACCGCCTTCAATACATACCAAAGAATCCAAGAAGATGAAATCATGGTCTCCTTTGATATCACATCATTGCATACAAGTATCCCCATTGACGACATCTTACCAATTGTAGAAAACCTTCTTAAACATGATGATTCAATTGCCATCAAGAACCACACTGAAACCTTCAGATATCCAGGACCTACTACGAGTACTCCTCACCAACATTATCAAGTATTATCAACAGCAGACCAAGGGCCAAGTGTCTAGGAAAGGTACGTTGATGATGTCTTTACCATCATCAAAAAGGATCACCTACAAGATTTCTTTGAACACATCAACAGCCTAGATTCAAATATCACATTCACCATGGAGAGAGAAGAAGAAAGAAAAATACCCTTCCTGGATGTCCCAGTAAAGAGGCAGGCAGACTGCAGCATTTCGGTTACTGTACACAGGAAACCATATCAATAATAAGTTTAGAATTTTCTGCATGAATTCCCTAAAAGTGATTGAGAAGCTTACTTACTCCAATTTATATTAAAAAGATCGATGTCTAATATTCTAAATACTGGAGGGGAATAAAAATCCTAATCTCACACCTTAAACGTCTGGGAAGGATTGTTAAGTTTAGACTACGAGATATAGTGAAGCTACATGAATCACACTTCGGGTTTAGGTCTGGAAGGAGCACGATTACTCCCTTGTTTGTGATTAGGCAAGTAATGGAAANATGCTTCCTCTTCAACAATGACACCACGGTATTATCAACAGCAGACCAAGGGCCAAGTGTCTAGGAAAGGTACGTTGATGATGTCTTTACCATCATCAAAAAGGATCACCTACAAGATTTCTTTGAACACATCAACAGCCTAGATTCAAATATCACATTCACCATGGAGAGAGAAGAAGAAAGAAAAATACCCTTCCTGGATGTCCCAGTAAAGAGGCAGGCAGACTGCAGCATTTCGGTTACTGTACACAGGAAACCATATCAATAATAAGTTTAGAATTTTCTGCATGAATTCCCTAAAAGTGATTGAGAAGCTTACTTACTCCAATTTATATTAAAAAGATCGATGTCTAATATTCTAAATACTGGAGGGGAATAAAAATCCTAATCTCACACCTTAAACGTCTGGGAAGGATTGTTAAGTTTAGACTACGAGATATAGTGAAGCTACATGAATCACACTTCGGGTTTAGGTCTGGAAGGAGCACGATTACTCCCTTGTTTGTGATTAGGCAAGTAATGGAAAAAAGTATCAGCAAGAACAGAAAAACTTAGGCAGAACTAGCATAGACCTTAGAACGCAAGAGGAAATTTCAAGAAGCTTAGGGCCAATGGGAGTACTGGAGTGCCCTGGTCATAGCATAAAAACATGTACCTTAATTCCACTTCAACTGATATGTCGGCTGCGGGAAAAACAAACATGTTCAAAGTTATTGAAGGAGATGGTCACAAAATCATAAACAGTGGTAGTGCGTCAGGCGAGGGAAGCTAGACCATGCCTCTAGCAAGAAATTTTTTTCACATTGAGTCCATTCTGTTTATCACATCTTTCAATCTCGATTCATTTAGTGACTGAATACAACAATGAACGAGTGTCCCACCTGTTCATTAATAGTTTTTTGAAAGGTTAAGAGAAAACAATAATAACTTCTGCGAAATTTTGTGAGGCTCACGGCTTGTTATGTTCATATCACGATTAGACAGCCAACGTGCAGATTGTCTTCAGATTTTTACAGTTTCTTAAGGCAAAAGGCATAAAATTCAAAATAAATTATTAGTGTGTTTAAAGCATATAAAGAAAAGCTGCATCATTATTTAAATAAAAATTCATTTCTATTGAACCCGTAGATACAAATGATATTTCTAGCAACACGTAATCTGTTTTGATACTTAGATTTATAAATGCACTGACAATGCTAACAACTTATTGCAGAGTTAGAAGGTTGTTATACTAAAACAATAAATAAATTTCCAACAAAAATAGAACTTTTCTGACAAGAACTTTTTTGAATTGCTTTTTACATTTGACATGGGTGCGTTCTGTTGTACATGTACTTTTCTTATTATTATGTTATCAATACATATTGTAGCAGACTAGCCATTGGCAATTTAACATGGTGTTTTACGTCTGTGAAGCCAGAAATAAACACTACTTTATGTAATAAACCAGAATGTCATTACTGACATTCCTGGCCAATACATTATCACGCCCCGCACTGCCCATAAAGGATATGCACGTTAATTCTCGTACAGCAGTCGTGTCGACTTGGGGAAAACGATTGAAGTTAAGATTGGGGTCCTGTAGGGCAGTCCCATAGGCTCCTTCTTTTTTGTTACTCCCATAGTTGTATACCTAACGGAACAAAACCAACTAAAACTGCGATGAGTAATAGTAGTTGTGGATAATACTATTTATGTTGCATATGGTCCATCCAGAAAAGCTAAACATTCACTTGAGAGAATGAAGAAAAAAAGTAGAGAAACGAGCCCTACGAATAAATAGAATCAAAACGGAATGTATGGAATGGGTGTACGGAGCGAAAGAGGAAAATGAAATGGATCTCCAAATCAACCTAATTTTTTAGATTGCTCTTTTAACGGTGCAGGTACACTCGGTGTGCAAGCCATTATTGTGTGTGCCGATATTCTTTTTTTTATCTCAGAAGCTCAGAAACCCAAAGAATTTGTCTGCGCCAATTTTTATGTAGGTGACGGGTTGATTTCTTTACCCAATCAACCAAAATCGATCTCGAAAGCTCATTCAGTCATGAAATATGAAGATAATTTGAGACTTCACAAAATAACTAAAAATAAGACAGCTGTTTGATACTGAAAGTTTGGTCCACTGATATACATATATCTTTCTCTCTATGTTGAAACTTAAAAAAACGACAATTGTTTTCATCCTATATATAAGGAAGAAAGTCCGTTTAAACGTCGAGAAAGTGAAGAGTCTCTTAGATCCTCTTGGATTCATCGCACCGTTGACAATCAGTAGAAAAATTACTCTCTGTGAAGCTACTTCAGAAGAAATTGACTGAGATGTCCTTTACCAAATACTCACCTCCGAAAATGGGCAGATTTTGGCAATTTTCTCTTGGAAGTTTGGCAGACGTCGTTATATCGCACATGTTGTCACATTAATCGATTAATTTAACGCAATCTGCAGTGGTACAAAAAACGACAATTGTTTTCATCCTATATATAAGGAAGAAAGTCCGTTTAAACGTCGAGAAAGTGAAGAGTCTCTTAGATCCTCTTGGATTCATCGCGCCGTTGACAATCAGTAGAAAAATTACTCTCTGTGAAGCTACTTCAGTAGAAATTGACTGAGATGTCCTTTACCTCTGGATAAAATCCGCTGGGATAAAATCTGCACAATTGAATATATTGCTGGGTTCTACACCGAGGGTAAAATTGTGTTGGAATACGTCGATTGAACATAAATGAAAACAACAAAGTAAATTAAATTCTTAGGACATCTTTGTCAAGTCAGTGGAACTATGTCGTTACTACAAAGAACGCTGCTCAAACCTCGACGAGATGCAAAGCCTATATCTTGGAAGGTATGCATCTATTGTGGATCAATGGACTTCAGTTGTTGTTGAACATATCACAAAGCTCTGCAAATGAAGAGTTTGGCTTGATAGGTTCGGAATGTGACCTAGAAATAAGTTTTGTTACAAAATTAATATTTACCCGCACTTCTGGTCCGCGTAAGTATTTGAATAAGGGAGTGTTAACGAATACCTTCTATACCGCAGAACATCTCCAGAGTTGTACTACGAGGTTCCACCTGCAATGACCGTGTTCCATGGAGACAACTGATCAATGCCCCAAGTCAACATGTCCAACTGACAGGGGTAAGCCTAACTGAAGTTGTGCGAGAAAGATATTTGCAAGGTAAGTTGGGGTTTATTTATCTGTTGAAGTGAGTAGGGTTGACAAAGATGTTCTGCTTAATCTAAGTACCCCATCCTTGAGGTTTTCATTCAGGGTTACCTCACCCGTAGTCTATTTTGTAGCAATTGACCGCCAGGAAGCGGGAGGTTTACTGTTTAACCCATAGCTGGAGGCAAGGCTTATTGCAGTCTTTAATTGCATTATCACAGAAAACTGTAAAGCGGAGTTATGTTATATTTATTTGGAACTAAGAACTAAGAACACGCCTAGTTCCACCATCTCACCTTCTGACTTCCTGCCCCAGTCCAGGAGTCCTTATTGGGCATTCGCAGCTGGTCTCCGTTTCTGAAGGCCGTTCGGCGTTCCACCATCTGCCGAACCGGTCGGTAGCTGCAGCTCACCCCAACAAATATCTAGCTAATATATTTCTATTTTACGTGATGTAGTATGTATCAACATTTCGATTTTTCTTAGCTCTCCTCTCACTAGTTTTAAAATTTTGCAGTCAATAAGAGCTGAAGACCTGTACAACCCAGCAACAACTGTATTGGGTAAGGGAGACATTTCACTCCATTTTCCTTGACTACAACTACTGGATAAGTAACATTCAGCTGTGGTGTGAAGAACAACGGATTTGTTGCACAGTATTTGTCTGTGCCTGAACCTGAACCTGAACCTGCTGGTGTCGGAATTATACGTTATATTTCAGTCATATATTGATGACGACCTAAACACTTGAAATAACCTCTACTTTAACAGAATATAGCACTCTGTTTCTCTCCAACTAATGAAAACGAAAAATAATGGAGATTCCTCAGTTTCTACCAACTGAGGAATCTCCATTATTTCCAATTATTGTCCAGACAAACTAGATCGGACCGTATCTTTGGCAACTTATCCAGTGTAAGACAAACATAACCATCATTATTTGCTACTCATCGCTTCTGAAGCTCGTGTGTGAGACGTAAGCTGCTGGTAAAGCCAGTGAGGACGTGCTGGGTGGGACCCGTGTACTAAAGTGCACTACAATTTTGTTGAAGTGATAACTGGCCTAACCGTGTTTTTTCGACAGAATGTTTTTCCCTCACCCTTTTCTTTCGCTAGTACATGAAAGGATGCCCATCAGTCTTTTTACATCAAGAATTACAAACCGCTTTTAGTAGGAAAGTTAGTCACCGGAGCGAGGCTTTGGGCATGCCCGTGCCACAGCAGTTTTCAAAAGTTAAGTCCCTTTGATACGTTCCATCAACCTTTTGGAATAAATGCAGACAAATGTACCTTTAATTCCTGTAAATTAAAAAGATGCAGACATCTTTGTAATTTAACCTTAATAACATCATGTATCAGCTCATTGATTTGATGATTGTCTGACTCCTCGTTGAATAGGTACACTGTTACTGACTCTATCTGCTACTCTTACAGCAGCCTTTTGTTCCCAATATAAATTTGTTAAGAGGCGTAGATCCTTGCCATCAATGTTGATTGATTCCAAGATTTCTAGGAGATTTTGATGCTTGACTTTGTCGAAGGCCTTGGTGTAGTCGATGAAACATAAAAATAACTTCTGTTGCATTTCGATGCTTCTCTCACATAGCATCCTCAAGACAAAAATTGCGTTTCTTGTTTCAGAATCCTTTATAAAGCCGTACTGTGCATCGCCTATTTCTTCTTGTATTTTTCCCTTTTCTCTAGCCATGATTACGCGTAGAATTAGTTTCGTCACATGACTCATCAAGCTTATAGTGCGGTGAATTTCGCAATCTATTGCTCCTGGCTTCTTAGAAATAGTGACGAATACAGAGCTACACAGATCTTCCGGCATGTCACCAGTTTCATATATTTCGTTAGCTATTTTAGTTAATGTTGTAATTCCAACGTCTCTGGGTGCTTCTAAAATTTCTTTGTTGATACCATCTGGTCCACAAGCTTTGTTTTGTTTCATCTTCTTCATTGCTATCCTTATCTCTGATTCCATGATTCGGGAGCCATCCATGTTTCTTCTGATAATTGGTCTTTCTCCTCTGTTATCTTCAAACAATTCTGCAATATATTCTGACCAGGTGGTCAGAATATATTGCAGAATTGTTTGAAGATAACAGAGGAGAAAGACCAATTATCAG
>RDPX01000273.1:307802-359309 GCA_003991215.1 Morbakka virulenta
GTACTACGAGGTTCCACCTGCAATGACCGTGTTCCATGGAGACAACTGATCAATGCCCCAAGTCAACATGTCCAACTGACAGGGGTAAGCCTAACTGAAGTTGTGCGAGAAAGATATTTGCAAGGTAAGTTGGGGTTTATTTATCTGTTGAAGTGAGTAGGGTTGACAAAGATGTTCTGCTTAATCTAAGTACCCCATCCTTGAGGTTTTCATTCAGGGTTACCTCACCCGTAGTCTATTTTGTAGCAATTGACCGCCAGGAAGCGGGAGGTTTACTGTTTAACCCATAGCTGGAGGCAAGGCTTATTGCAGTCTTTAATTGCATTATCACAGAAAACTGTAAAGCGGAGTTATGTTATATTTATTTGGAACTAAGAACTAAGAACACGCCTAGTTCCACCATCTCACCTTCTGACTTCCTGCCCCAGTCCAGGAGTCCTTATTGGGCATTCGCAGCTGGTCTCCGTTTCTGAAGGCCGTTCGGCGTTCCACCATCTGCCGAACCGGTCGGTAGCTGCAGCTCACCCCAACAAATATCTAGCTAATATATTTCTATTTTACGTGATGTAGTATGTATCAACATTTCGATTTTTCTTAGCTCTCCTCTCACTAGTTTTAAAATTTTGCAGTCAATAAGAGCTGAAGACCTGTACAACCCAGCAACAACTGTATTGGGTAAGGGAGACATTTCACTCCATTTTCCTTGACTACAACTACTGGATAAGTAACATTCAGCTGTGGTGTGAAGAACAACGGATTTGTTGCACAGTATTTGTCTGTGCCTGAACCTGAACCTGAACCTGCTGGTGTCGGAATTATACGTTATATTTCAGTCATATATTGATGACGACCTAAACACTTGAAATAACCTCTACTTTAACAGAATATAGCACTCTGTTTCTCTCCAACTAATGAAAACGAAAAATAATGGAGATTCCTCAGTTTCTACCAACTGAGGAATCTCCATTATTTCCAATTATTGTCCAGACAAACTAGATCGGACCGTATCTTTGGCAACTTATCCAGTGTAAGACAAACATAACCATCATTATTTGCTACTCATCGCTTCTGAAGCTCGTGTGTGAGACGTAAGCTGCTGGTAAAGCCAGTGAGGACGTGCTGGGTGGGACCCGTGTACTAAAGTGCACTACAATTTTGTTGAAGTGATAACTGGCCTAACCGTGTTTTTTCGACAGAATGTTTTTCCCTCACCCTTTTCTTTCGCTAGTACATGAAAGGATGCCCATCAGTCTTTTTACATCAAGAATTACAAACCGCTTTTAGTAGGAAAGTTAGTCACCGGAGCGAGGCTTTGGGCATGCCCGTGCCACAGCAGTTTTCAAAAGTTAAGTCCCTTTGATACGTTCCATCAACCTTTTGGAATAAATGCAGACAAATGTACCTTTAATTCCTGTAAATTAAAAAGATGCAGACATCTTTGTAATTTAACCTTAATAACATCATGTATCAGCTCATTGATTTGATGATTGTCTGACTCCTCGTTGAATAGGTACACTGTTACTGACTCTATCTGCTACTCTTACAGCAGCCTTTTGTTCCCAATATAAATTTGTTAAGAGGCGTAGATCCTTGCCATCAATGTTGATTGATTCCAAGATTTCTAGGAGATTTTGATGCTTGACTTTGTCGAAGGCCTTGGTGTAGTCGATGAAACATAAAAATAACTTCTGTTGCATTTCGATGCTTCTCTCACATAGCATCCTCAAGACAAAAATTGCGTTTCTTGTTTCAGAATCCTTTATAAAGCCGTACTGTGCATCGCCTATTTCTTCTTGTATTTTTCCCTTTTCTCTAGCCATGATTACGCGTAGAATTAGTTTCGTCACATGACTCATCAAGCTTATAGTGCGGTGAATTTCGCAATCTATTGCTCCTGGCTTCTTAGAAATAGTGACGAATACAGAGCTACACAGATCTTCCGGCATGTCACCAGTTTCATATATTTCGTTAGCTATTTTAGTTAATGTTGTAATTCCAACGTCTCTGGGTGCTTCTAAAATTTCTTTGTTGATACCATCTGGTCCACAAGCTTTGTTTTGTTTCATCTTCTTCATTGCTATCCTTATCTCTGATTCCATGATTCGGGAGCCATCCATGTTTCTTCTGATAATTGGTCTTTCTCCTCTGTTATCTTCAAACAATTCTGCAATATATTCTGACCAGGTGGTCAGAATATATTGCAGAATTGTTTGAAGATAACAGAGGAGAAAGACCAATTATCAGGAGAAACATGGATGTTCGTAATATCTTCGTCGTCTACAAAAATTCGTCCATCTTTAGCTTTTATGCAGCCGCTGCAGATCCGTCTGTTTCTTCCTAATAGTGCTTTAATTCTGTCGTACATCTCCTTAGGGTTTGTCGATTTCGCTCTCTCTATTTCAGAGCAATGTTTGTTTAGCCCTTCTTCCTTCGTATTTTTACATTTTTGTCTGATCAGACTGGTCCTTTTTCGATATTCCTCACTTCTGCGGCCTTTAATTTCTTGTCTTTCCTTCATTTCCTTCAGGATCTCCTTTGTCATGCAGGGTTTCTTATTTTGTTTCTTTTTTTTGGTAGCGTCTCCATTGCTGTTGGCACAGAGGCGTTTTTGAACGCATCCCTTGTAGTGCTTTCCTCACGTTCAAGAACTTCGAATCTGTTCTGGACTCTGAGTGCAAATTCCTCTCTTGTATTTGTATTACATCTAAGTGCCGTGTAGTCTAACTTTGTTGTTGATTTCGCAACTTTCTTCTTTCTAAATCTAACATGAAATTTGTAGATAACAGGAATGTGCTCACTATCACAATCAGCCCCTGGATAGATTTTTGCTTGTCTGATTGCGTTCCTGAATATCTCGTTGATGGTGATAAAATCAATTTGGTTTCTGGTTTTACCGTCAGGGCTCATCCAAGTCCACTTTTTCCTTTATGGCTGTTGAAACCAAGTGTTTGTTATTGTCTGGTTGTGTGTCTTGCACCAATCAACAAATCTTTCTCCTCTTTCGTTCCGGTCACCTAATCCATGGGGGCCCACAGTTTTTCCATCTTTTCCTTTACCAACTTTGCTGTTGAAATCTCCCATAATAATGCGTATTTCTTGAGATTTGCATTGTTTGTAGGCTTTTTCGAGATCTTCATAGAATGTTTCGATAGCTTCGTCAGGGCTGTCTGAAGTTGGGGCATACACCTTAATAATAGAAATGTTTAAAGGTAAGCCTTTCATTTTCAGCAAAATAACTCGATCTGATATTGCCCAGTATCCGAGAATTGATTTTGTTCGCTCCTTATCTATGATAAGCCAACTCCTTTTTTATGACATTGACCTCCAGAATATATAACTTTGTAGCTATTTGTGTCCAAAGTCCCTGCTCCTTTCCATCTTACCTCACTGATACCCATTATACTAACTCCAAGTCTGTCCGTTTCAAGTTTGATGTTGTCCAATTTTCTACTTTGGAACATTGTTCTGGCATTCCATGTTCCGATCTTGACGACAGTAGCTTGATGACGATCCAGGTTCACCTGTCGCACATAAGACCTTGTACCGAGCGAGGGAGTATCACACGCGGCACTCCCATTTACGCTGTTCGTCTCTGTTGTAGTGATTTGCGCTGTCATAATGATAACTAGGAATAAGTAATGAAGTGGTTTCCCCTTGCCTTCCACATCCAGTTTGTTCTAGCTGAAACTCTAGCCTTTGGTTTCTCAAAAACCTTGCCCGCAAGGGAGCGGGTGCAGTAAGGTAGTAATCATTCCTTGGTAGGACGCAAGTACTCGCCTACTACCCTGATGGCTGCTACCGTTGACCTAGTGTTTGGTTCTTCCGCCAGCATGTTTGGAGCTCTGCTGCAACCCAGTGCTTCACCGTACCCTGCCCCGGGAGGCTAAACAGGCGCTACACCTTGCCCAAGGGTGACCTGGAATTATGCATTGTCGGGTAGGGTCATTCATTCCCTAAGGCAATGAGTTCCATCAAAACCCACCATCGTTGCATGTACAAAAGGTACTAGCTAATCGAATAAGAAAGTTATAGATAGGCCTATCATGGTCCAGGTGTCATGTTCAGGATAGCACAGTCAATAGCGTGACCAATGGCGCTTTGATATGCTTGACTTTTAGAGTTGAAAAGTTTTAGCAGATGTTACAAGCGTTGGCACATGGAATGTTCGAGGCCTCACTGCTTACGCTAAACAAGAGTCACTAATTAAAGATTGCAACCAATACAACATTGACATCCTCTGCATACAAGAAACAAAAACAAAAGAACCTTTAGAAAAATCCACACCAGCAGGATATAAAATCATCCTTTTGGAACAAAAAGAAGCCACTTTTCGCGGCATGGGCTTTATAATAGGCCCTAGACTATCGAGCTGTGGGTATGAATACAAATACATAAGCGACAGAGTATGCTTTCTAGATATTAGCATACCCACTCGGAAAGGTACTCCTCTCAAAACAAGAGTAGTAAACGTATACGGTCCAACTAGCGAACGTGCATCAGCATCACCGGCTATGCTCGAAAAATTCTACTTGGAATTAACATCAGCCATCAAGATACCATCGAGATGGAAACTATTCGTTTGTGGTGATTTCAATTCCAAGCTAGGAAAGTTAACACCGAATGATATCACTGCTGGTTTACAAACCTGTATGGGATCATACAGTATAGGCAAACGTAACACAAATGGAGAAGCTCTCGTAAATTTTCTCACAAACAATGAGCTATTTGCTACCAACACAGCCTTTAAACATCCCAGTAGGCACAGAACCACTTGGATATGCCACATCGCTGATAAAAACCGTGAGACAGGCTCTAAAGCCACTAAACCGGTCTTCAATCAAATTGATTATATCCTATGCCAAAAGTCAGCAACCGCAATCATACAAAATTCTCGATCATACGGAGGTACAGATACCAATTCGGATCACAAACTAGTAGTTTCCAGGATAAGAATCAATCAACTTCATCTGGTCCATAAGCAACGACCAAAGAAACCCGCCAATGAAAAAATCAACATAGAAAACATACGCAGAAACACCGATATCAAATACAATTACCAAAGGCTCTTGCAAATTAATTTGGATCAACAAACTACAGATCCCAATCCCAACAAAGCTCTCTCAAATCTGCTCACATGTATAAAAACCTCTGCAAAAGAAGCAGCTGGCACTGTCAAATACAGCAAAAAATCTAAAACACTCGATCCGACTGTTGTTGAATTATCGGAACAACAAAAATCGCTCCGCCTAAAAATTTACCAAAAAGGTGTTAGTAGAGATACCACTGAGCTCCGCAAGAAACGCAACGATATCTTGCGCCAAATCAACAAACGACTGAAAAACATTGCCATAGAAGAAGCAGACAGCCTGGCAGATGAAATCGCATCTACTGATGACAGTCGTAGAATGTTCAAAGCCGCAAAGAAACTTCGTACCATGAAACCGACACCAGCCATCATCGTCCAGAATGAAGAAGGCAACTTCATGGGCTCAGATACAAACAAAGCACAAATAATAAAAGAATGGTTTCAACGACAATTCACTGATGATACTGACATCCCACTAGAACCATTTGAGGGAAATCCAAGACCACTCAATAAACCGATCACTGTAGCAGAAATAGATATTGCCATCAAATACCTCCAGAATGATAGAGCAGCCGGTCCCGATGACATGAACAATGAGCTATTTAAGTACGGTAAAGAAGTCGTTGCCGCCCCACTTGCCAATATATTCAACTCAGCCTTTGCTCAACATACACCGATTGATTCGCTAAAGGAAGGCATCTTGATAACCATACCAAAGCCAAAAAAACCTCAAGGCCCCCCTGCAAACCTCCGTCCGATCACACTACTGAACAGCACAAGAAAAATTTTATCCACCATTACTCTGAATAGAATAAGGGATAAAGTAGACAAATATACAGGATTACATCAAAGCGGATTCAAAAGAGGTAGAAGCTGTGCCGACATCGTCTGGGCACAACGCATGTTAACATCCGTCGTTCTTGCTAGAAAATGGGACTTCCACAAGATGGGTATCGATATGTCAAAAGCCTTTGATACCATCAAACGCAAACGTATACTCGAGATTCTTATACACGCAGGATGCAATGAAGACGAACTAAGACTTGTGCGTATACTACTATCAGGAACATCTCTTCGTGTTCGAATAAAAAACGCACTCTCCGATTCATTTGAAACCTCCATAGGATCACCTCAAGGAGATGGTTTATCACCAGTATTATTCACATGTTATCTCTCACACGCTCTAAGAAAAATAAGAAATAACTCCATCAGACCAAATCCTCTCGTTTCTTGCCTTGGTATGCCACTGGAAATGGAATATGCAGACGATATCGACTTTTTAGATGAAGAAAAAGAACCTCTGGAAAAATTACAAAAAATTGCTGCAGAAAAACTTAAAGAAGAAAATCTATTTATGAACGAAAGTAAAACTGAGTTTACACACATATATCTTGCCGAAATATCTGAAACTGATCCAGAAGGAACACCTATCCGAGGCTGCGAAAACTGGCGTAAGTGTAAAACGTTAGGGTCCCTGCTATGTAGTTCAGCAGACATCTCTGCCAGATGCATCCAAGGCAACATAGCATTTAAATTATTATCAAAAATCTTGTCTCGCCGCAATAAGATTCCGCTCAAAACCAGACTCAAACTTTATAACGCGTACTGCCTCTCCATCATGCTATATAATTGCGACAGCTGGGCTACCAACAAAGCTATGATGAATAAAATAGATATATGGCACCGTAAACACTTGCGAACGATAACAGGTCACCTATGGCCCAAAAGCGTAATCAATAATAAAGAACTGTATAAAATCTGCCAAACGGATCCTATATCTACACTAGTAGCAAAGCGAAGATGGTCTATGGTAGGTCATGTCCTACGCATGGACATCAACACCCCCACCCAGAAAGCTCGTGAATTCGCCATATCAGGAGCAACAATGTATAAAGCCAGAATAGGACGCCACTCTACAAATCTTCTCAGCACCATCCGTGAAGACATCAAAAACTCCGGACTTGGGCTACTCCATACCAGAAAACAGCTCCAGAGCCTAAGGGAAAAAGCAAGAGAGAAGAAGAACTGGAAACGTTTCAACGAAGGTCTGATTGCATCTATGGGATGTCCTCGACTACCAAAGAAGCAGAACACAGAGGATAAGTAAGTAAGTATATTAAACACATAGACTAGGCAGGGGGTTTGATAGCATTGTGTGAAGTGAAACCGTATAGTGGGAAAACACACCAACAAAGCTGTTATCATCAGTGAATATAGTTCTTCGACAGATAATAAGCCAGGTAAACTGTAATCATCCACATCTAGAATATTCTACCACATTAAAAATAACCTGGAGGTTTCTTTCTTGTACTTTATTTTGAGGTTTAAAGGGTAACACTACTGACCATTATTCCTAGATATTTGTTTGTCTGGAACTAGCATCACTCGGTGTAGGCCAAAGCCAAGGTATGCCTTCCAAAAATTAAGTCTGTACCCTTCCCCAGTGTACTGTGAAATGTCAATAGCAAACAAACAAAGAAATTTAACAGCTTGATTTCCATTCAAATTTTTTCCTGATATCCAAAATATAACATCAGCTTCAGCTTCAACGTCAACTTCAAGGTCTAGCGATCCCTACTCTTTCTCATAGTAAACAAAGCAATAGATATGGGTATTGAAACAGGATTGCCACATTTGTCATATTATATGCCAAATTTGTTCTATTTGGCATATTATGAAGGTTTTTTGCATGTAAAACGCTAGTCTGGCATATATATTAAGTTAGGCATATACTTGGCATAATTCGAATTCATTGTCAACATACAGTTTATTTTCATTCTTTACAGACTAGTGGTTCTAAAAATGTTTAAAGGAATTTTTTACACAGCGGTCTCCTTACAATTATTTAAACTTCTTCTCCTGTCCCTTATGAACTCACTGATATTTAAGAAAACAAAACTTTCTGTCACTAAACGATTAGTCTTTTTTTTTAAATCTGATTGATCAAATTACAATAGGATGGGTGTAATTTGCTTGGTCTTCACCAATTTTTCTCTGTTTGGCTGTGTTTTGGTCACTGCAACTTTTATGTCACATTCAATCTCTTTCAGAACTTTGTTTTGATGACAAGTAGATTTGAAAAAGCAGTCTGGCAGTTATAAGTGTTTGCAAATGAAATCAGTACTTTTAAAGCCATCTTTAGTACATCAGGATATGGCTGCGCCATTCCAATCCAAACGTCGTTTTGCACCTCCCTCGGACACAAAATCAGTAAATTGTTCTTGAAATATGAATTCTTCCGAGGATAGATAAGAATATCAGAGTTTAAACGGGTTGTTGATGAAACGATAGAAGCTTTCGAAATGCTGGTTATCGGGAAAGTATCGGACATTTCTTGGCTAAAAATAGAAATATGCTCCTTTAAAGACGCGAACGTCGTTTTTATCAAGAAATGTCCTAATCAGTTGAAATGGTACAAAGTTCTGATTATTCAACTTCGAATGGCATAGTGTTAGCTTTCCTTTGAAAGCAGTCATTTTGTAGCGCATGATGCACGGTAATTTTCTTCACTTAAAGCACCAGATTGACGAAATTCACGGATTAAAATATATCCACCAAAAATGACAAGCACATAAAAAACTGGTTATCAGAGAATTTTTCGTGTATACCTGGTTTGCATCTTGCAGAAATCCGTGCAATTTTTTTCATAGTAAAAAAGCTTTCTTCAATACTATTCGCTCTGAAAGCCATCTCGCGTTCGAATGAAACAAAATATACATTCGGAATTGCTCTTTTTACATAACTCAGGAAACAAACTAAACAAACTAGAGATAGGTTTACTCGTTTTAATCAAGTCAGCATTTGATCAATCTTTTGACATGGTGTTTAAAGACGTCGACATCTTTGTTCATTGAACAAGGATGTTTCGTTTCCAAGTTAACCTTTGCATACTTTGCAAACATTTCGAAACACATGACCTCTGACTAATATGTTTAATACTTTACTGTTATACAAATAAATTCTATTATTTAAAAATTTATCCTTCCTTTACGACTGAGTGTTTCTGGAACCGCAAAGCAATAAAATCCCTTTGTTAAAACGCTTTTGACCAAGTTAATTTACATTAATATTAGGTCTAAATAGCAGCAAATTATCACATAACCATACCGTTGTAGCAATGAGTTTTAGCAGACATTCTGAAGGGGAAAAAATGGTAAGCTCAACATGACGATGCTAAAAAATTCAAGCCTAAGTGGCAATGGTAATACCCATGGGTGAAGCATGCGCCTGATGGTTCAGAAATGGTTTAATGCAGGTTTTATGGAATAAATACCCAGGCAAGATTGTCAATTTTAAAGCACCAATAAAGCTCTGCAAAACGCTGCCAAAAGGACAGTGATAGGAGCAAGAAAATGGAAATTGAATTTTGTTACGAAAAATATCCCCAACATACAAAGCCAACATAAAAGATTACCAAGTACGAGAGCAAAATTTGGTGCGAAATTTGAAGTTGAGTCACAGACATTGCTGGAGAGCAGCGGAGGTGACAGCTCCGTGTAAGCCAAGATATATGAAGTCAAAAGCAGATTTCACAATATTCTTCTTAAAACTACATGACAGATATACAAACAATTTCCTCTATCGAGCAACAAAATTTATGATTTTGGCTTTTGAACCTACCTCAAGTGCTCAACAGCTTACTAGAGTGCCTCTGACCAAACTCAAAATGAAACATTTAATGGCAGACAAACTAGAACAAATTGATGACCAGTATCAAAAGATCCTCCTTGTCAAGGGGAGAGGAATCCGTATTCAATGACGGAACCCCAAAAGAAGCATTTTGGGCCGGTGTTCTAAATTATGAGAACATCGTGAAAGAGCAAATATTTTTAGATCTTGGATCATATCTTCTTGCCTGTCTGACTAAATCAATATGCAAGGTTGTAACGAAACTTCCCTTAAATTTCCAATGTTAAAACAAAACAAAGTAACAGAATAAGTGTCAGGGTGTTAGAGGATATCCTTCGTATTGATTTGCATTTTGAGGGGAAATGTTGCCGAAAATTTGTAGCAACATAAAGGATACTAGGATTGCTTGATTCAGAAGGGAGGTGTGCTGCAACCTCAAACAAAGATAAAGATGATGACGAAAAAGTTGTTATTCACTATTATTGAATATTTTACCTTTTCCTTCTCGTTATCATTTTTGTTCTTCATACTCTGTCCATTTGGTTATAAACCAATATATATTGCATGCTAGAGATAGAAAAACAGCGTTTTTTACAACTGTGTTCAAGATGCAGTTGTGACACCAATTTTCTAGCAGAATAATCTCCTCCTCGCTATACAATGCACATACAAAGAATTATTTATTCTTGACATATTTGTAAATTTTAAATCTGGCAACCCAGTATTGAAACCGAATTTACTGTTTATTATTAAATTATAAATAGAGCAAACGTCAGTCTGTTGCATCAGTATTTAGTCATGGATACACCACAACTATAAAATTAATCTAGGCATGGAGTAGGATGTACTGAAGGAGATGTAGAGGCAATGACATTAAAGAATTGTTATTTTTAAGTGATACTAGACAGACAAAATGACTGTGGTTTGAAGTAAACAGAGAAGCTTAACGAAGGAAAGATTCCAAATCTAATTTGAATAAATGAAACATAATATAAGCAGGTTAAAGTAGAAAACTTAGCTTACTGTGCTTAACAGTGTCTTTTTCTAAAGAATAACGAGAATCGTGATGTGGTATCTCGTCTTTCACACAGCCATACAAATGCTTTCACACGACTAAATTATAGCATATAACATATAATTGCACAGCCTTTTTCAAGCATTGCGAGTGCTGAACAGTGTTATGTATTAGTATACGAAATAGTTGTTTGACGCCCTCTTGAGGGCTCTTTTGCCTTCTGTCAGATTCAAAAACACACAGGACACAGTCTAGGGTGTTTTTTGTTCCTCATCTTTCCTTTCCGTTTTCCTCTTAAAGGCTCTGACACCATCATTTGAAATTTTATTAAGGATGTGATACATCTGGTCACAAGCTACATTGTTCTCCATTAGGGTATTCCTGTTACAGGGCTTCAATATCGCAAGTAAAATTACGTTTATTTTAGTGGAAGCATTTTTGCTCGCAATTAACAGGACCAAGATGCCACAAAGAAAACACAAGTCCTGCAGTCGTTACCAAAAGCAAAAACAAAGTGAGGACCAAGAAACCCTCCGTTTCTTGTGAATGGCCATGTAAAACAATTAAAGACCATATAGAAATAGTAATTTGAAGTGGTAACAAGCAAAATAGGTTTCCCTTTTCAAGTTCGAATGAAGCGTTCCTACGGTTTTTCTGAGGAACTAATTAGAATTTCCATTAGAAACAGTTGATGCTAAGTTTGTCCTTTCCATAAGCTAAGGTTAATCGAAAGAAAAATGATATGATTTCACAGCGAATGAAAAAATAATTTACAGGATTCCAAGGAGGAGGATTTGCCACGGTAAACCTTGTTAAAGAAGAAGATTTGAAAAGAAGAAAGACCTTAAGAATCAAACAAGAATTAATGTAATAATTTTAAGGATCTCCTGTCCGTATCACAGCTAATCCTAAGCATACAGCAAAAAAAAATCATGCAGTTTAATTGTTTTACCAAGGCTCATGTAACAGAAAGGGAAATGTTGGAGAGCAGCACCTGCTGATTGATAAGTAAACAAAGTTCTTGAAAGTTCTTGAGATTCAAAATTCAAGAAAGAAAAAATTGATCTTGATATTATATGTAGCATATTTTCCTCTCATTCTCAACAAGTAAAATGCTAACAAAACTGCAAGGCATTTTATAACAATTCGGTTGTGATGAATAAGAGAATAAAGAACAATAAGCCGTAATAATCGTGAAAATAACTGTAATTTCTTAGCAACAATTCAGACCAAAGAGTCGCTACTGTCAATAAAACAAAAGTTTAAGTTGCATGGTCAGTTTCATCTGACCATGTAACTTCATGAGTAACAAAGATTGGAGTACCGATCTCATTTTGAGCATCAGGCAAATTTTCAATATCAATATTTAGCAGCATCAACGTAGTCAATCGTGGTCCTTGCCATCTCTTAAAGATCCATCACAAACAACAGGTTCTGACGGGCTGCAGTTGGCAACGTTCGCACACGCTCTGTTTCGCTTTTAGTAAGACCGTAAATGACCATACAACTGGCCGTGAAGCATTTTTGCTTAGATGGACATGAAGCACCTGCCTTAATCGGAACAAATGGGTCACTTGATCACAGCTTGTTTTACAGATGGACAGGAATAATAGTACAGTGTATTTTTGGCTAACTCCGCCTGTGATATTTTCGGATAACACAGCCGGTCCTAAGCCCTGATAAAGGAGGAAGGTTGGGCGTGAGATCAGCACCCCCTCCCTGTAAAAACACCAAAGCTACAGAAGCATCGACAAAAACAAACCCACGTATTCGCCAAAGGTAAGAAGGGACTCAAATCTCAGAGACACATGACGCATCGCAGTGAAAGCCAAATGGAAGCTACGAGGCCGATTTCCCTTCTAACACCAAAGGCAAGAACTAGAATAGCCACTTGGAACATCAGGACTATGGACGAAACAGGAAGATCTTTTTAGGTAGCAAGAGAAATGAACAAGTATAACATCGGAGTGTTGGGCCTGAGTGAAACAAGGTGGCTACAGATAGGACATCTGACACTTACATCTGGAGAGCAGATACTATACTCGGAGAAAAGAGAAGGAGCCCCTTACACTAAAGGTGTGGCTATGATGCTGGCACAGAAGGGACAGGGTGCTCTCATCGAATGGGAACCTGTAAACCCCCGTATCATTACAGCCCAGTTTACCACCAGGGAAAAAAATATCAGACCAAACATAATACAATGTTATGCTCCTACAAATGATGCGGTAGAGGAAAAGAAAGATGAGTTTTACCATCAGTTACAGGCAGTTATAGACAGCAAAAGAGGCAAGGACATAACAGTCCTGATGGGGAACCTAAATGTCAAAATAGAATCGGACAACACCGGATATGCGAGTACTATGGGGATACAGGGATTAGGACAAATGAATGAAGATGGAGAGGGGTTTGCAGACCACTGTTTATTGAACCAACTGGTAATAGGAGGATTTTTCCACACAAACGCAACCACAAAGCCACTTGGGTCTCACGGTATCATGTGACTGAAAATCAGATAGACCATATCTGCATAAGCCAGACATTCAGAAGATCAATGCAAGATGCATGGATGTTGAGAGGCGCTAACGTGTTCTCAGACCATCAACTTTTAGTGACAACATTGAGACTACGTCTGAAGAAACACAAAACTAAAACCAACACAGAAACAAAATATGATGTGGGAATGCTTAGAAGTAAGGACACTCAAGACGCCTTCAAAGGAAACCGAACCAACAGGTTTCAGGGATTACAAGATCTGATAGAAGACAAAGATACAGGCATAGAGACACAATGGTAGTACAGTAAGAAACTATGGATAGATACATGAGAGGAGGTTCTCTGAAAGAAGAAAACACAACAAAAAGAGTGGATCTCTGCAAAAACAATCCGAAAACTGGAAGTGAGGAAAGGAAAAAGGGCTGCAGTGAATATGAGTCGAACGAGAGCAACAAAGGCTAAATTGCAGGAGGAATGCACTGAGACAAACAAGGAGGTCAACAGAAGCTTAAAGCGACACTATGTTGAGGATCTGGGTAGACAAGCAGAAGAAGCGGTAGAACAGGGAAATATTAAAGAGTTGTACTTAGTCTCTAAGAAGCAAGCTGGCAAGTACCAACAGACAGACATGCCTGTTAAGGATAAAAACAGAAACCCATTGACAACCACAGAGGAACAACTGCAACGATGGGCAGAGCACGTCAGGGAGCTGCTGAACCGCCCTGCTCTAGAGGAACCACCAGACATTCCACCAGCAGAGAAAGAACTTTCCATCAATTGTGAAAAGCTCTCCAAAGGGGAGATCGGACAGGCCATCAATAAATTGAGTAATGGTAGAGCAGAGGCAATCCCAGCAGAGGCTATCAAACCTGACATTGAGACTGCTGTGCAAATATTACACGGCTTCTTCAGTAAGATTTGGGATAATGAGAAGATACCAGCAGAGTGAAAGGAAGGAAACGTCATCAAACTGCCAAAGAAGGGTGACCTCAGGGACTGTAAAAACTATCGGGCTTATCTGGCTATCTGGGCTCCTCTCAGTGCCAGGGAAGGTCCTCAGCAGAATCTTATTAGTGAGAATAAAAAAGGAGCTAGATGCTAAGCTCCGAGATCAACAGGAAGACTTTCGCGAGAATAGATCTTGTGTGGACCAGGTCGCTACTCTACGTATCATAGTAGAACAGTCACTAGAATGGAACTCCACTCTGTACGTAAACTTCATAGACTACGATAAGGCATTCGACAGTGTGGACAGAAAGAGTCAGATAGAGAAATTCATCTCATTGATAAGATGCACCTAAAAAGGCATGAGTTGCAGGATTGTACATGCAGGAGAGATGTCAGATAGCTTCGAAATAAATACCGGAGTCAGGCAAGGTTGTCTGCTGTCAGCATTGCTCTTGCTGCCAGTCATCGACTGAATAGTGAAGACCACAACAACAGGTAAGAAAAGCAGGAAACAGTGCACACTCTGGACCCAATTAGAAGACCTTGACTTTGCTGACGATCTGGCGCTCCTGACACACAACCGAAACAGAATGCAGGCCATGACCATCTGGCTTGATACCAGATCAGCAAAGATAGGGATCAACATCAACAAGAAGAAAGCTGAATTAAAAAGACCAACACTGGCAACAACATCCCAGTCACAGTAGCAGGAGAGCCCATAAGGGAGGTGGAGTCTTTTGTATACTTAGGATTAGGAAGCATAATGAACCAACGGGGAGGCACAGACCAGGATGTCACTGCCAGAATCGGCAAGGCAAGGAGAGTCTTCATCATGCTGAAGGACATATGGTCTTCAAACGAAATTAGCATGAAAACCAAGAACCGCATCTTCAATTCCAACGTGAAGTCTGTTCTACTATATGGTTGCGAGACATGGCGCACAACAAAGGCAATTCTGCGGAAGATACAGACATTTCTCAACACATGTCTGTGGGACAAGAAACAGTGTTCAGGCAAATCCTTAGGGGAAAGTGGGGCTGCAAGGGGCACACGTTCAGAAAACCATCATTTAATTTCACACGACAGGCCTCAACCTGGAACCCACAGGGAAAAGGAAGAGATGGCGACGACGTAACAGCTGGAGGCGAGGTACTGAGGCCCAACCGAGACAGCAGGGAACAAACTGGACTGAAGTAGGAAGAGAAAAGCCTAAAACAGAGTGCGATGACGAGCGTCTGTCGATGGCCTATGCTCATCTGTGGGCTATGGGCGTAAGGAAGTAAGTGAGTAAGTTTTTTTAGGCTATTTCTCTGTGGCTTGAATGGTCATCAAGGTGTCTCGCTATGAAATATCTGATACAAGGCAAGTACTACATCTTTGTCATCTTGTCTACTCGATTCCGCTTAGCAAATAAACAACTGGTACAGGTGATGGTAAAAATATTTCAAGAACAACTTACAAGTACTACTCCTTTGACTTTGTCCCCCCAATAACAAGTGGGTTGTCTTTAAAAAACTTTGCAACTACAGGGTTTCCGTACATCACAAACCCCGACTAGATTTTGGGAAGCGTGGGTCAAGCAAAATCAAAGTTTCTCAGCTCAAGATATTTGTTAACCGTCCCACTCTTAGGATCAAGATGACTCCCAAATTTATCATGCTCAGGATAACATCACTCAATTCATTTGCTGAGTTTCATCATCCTGCGCTCAACACGATCGAAAGCGCTCGAAAGCAAAAAACGAATCCGGGTCATTTTTAACGAAGTACGTAATTGAACAGTTTAATTGTTTCCATACCTCGGGTTTTCATCAGGACCTCCATCAACAATAACTTTCGTTACCTTCTTCTCCTCATCATTGTTCTTCTGACAACTCGACGAGAACTCAGTTCAGAGAGCGTCCTGTCTTGCAGGTGACCTAATACAGACGATCCTATATGAAACCTATGTTTGTAACGCCTTGATGGTCGACTGCATCATTCGTTAGGTCTCTGCTTTTGACAAACCTGATATCACTAATGAACGAGGATATCAGTTGTTGAGGATTCACAGAGAACTGTAATCAGGTTATGTGACCTGATATTCCATGTGCATGACTATGGGCAATTGCTTGTTTAAAGTAGTTAGTCTAATGGTGACTTTAGCATTGTCATCTTATGAATGAATTTTTTTTATCTTTACGTAACGGAGTCAGCGTGAGACCCCTACAACCACCATTTACGGAATCATTTACCCTTAGTACAAGTAAACGATTTTTATATTATTCAGAGTGTATGTGGTCTTTACGAGTAGGATGGCGAGTCGTAATATTTTGTTCTTGCTATCTGTGATACACACAAATGTGCTGTAGTGGTTAATAAAGGCTCCCCAGTGGGAAAGGCCTGGGGTTTGGGGGAATATTAAGCTATTCCAAAAGACGCAGTATTCCAGTTTGAATGCCAAAAGCTTCCAACAGGTTGATTTTGATAACGTATAGGCTAAAACGTAAGTGTACGGCTCGCGCTACTCGACAGAGGACCTAACAAATCGAAGTTGAGCACGATCAGCCAGTGGTTTTCCTGTGAACTAGATTATCAACTGGTGATTTAATCACAAATCTAACGCTGGCGTGAGTACTGTCTTGCCCTTTAAAAGAGTGATAATTGTTGGATAACCCCCGTGAAAGCCCGTGCTGCAGTATTTGAGCTCGGCCAAACAAAAGAATACAGCAGATGGTAATTCTCAAGTAGTTTCGTTTCAGAAAAATGAATTTACGAATCAAATGGAATAGAAAATCGACCACGCTGACCACACCTCTGCCTTTCACGTAAGAAAATGGGAAATTTGGTTAATTTTTACAGTTCATTATTTAGTTCGTAATGGCATAGTCTAAAAAAAACCCTGTCCATTTTCTATACCTTTGTAACATGAGCAACATGAGTAATTACATTTATTTATTATATGTATGGTGAACGACAAAAAAAAAATCAACAAAACCTAGTTTCGAACTGTCAGTTTCATGTTTTCACAATCGTCAGCTGAACAAAAAATAAAAATATGTATAAATGTTATAGAAGTTTATATAGAAATTACCAAAGTTTTCAAAATTAAAAAAAAGGAACTATACAATAAAATTTTTCAGGGAAAAACTTGCAAATTGTAGCATATTTGAATAACATGTTTGAATTTTTCATTTCATTCCTTACATTTTTAGGGATGGGTGGGGAAAGGAAATTTTATGACGAAAATATTAACATTAAAACTTAAACTGTTTTTATATTTCCCCTTATATTCAGTTGTTTTTCTCTGTGATCTTTTCTAACCCTTTTCTTTCGTCGAAACTAGAGCAGAGATAATTTTCATTAAAATTCAACAAACAAGTAAATTTTAGGAGCGGTTTAATTTTTTTAACAATTTTTTAACAATTGATTTTTTTTTTAATTTTAACAATTTCTTTGCTTTGCTTTCTTTGCTTAACCAAAGAAATTGTTAAAATTTTTAAAAAAATGTCAAATTCTGATACACAGTAACATTTTGCAAACGTGAAAAATGGTGTTAGAATCCCCCTTCCTAACCTAGTAGCTATGAAAATAATGATAAGTATGAAAATTATTTTAGTTAGTTTCTCCTTATAACTGTTTCAACAAAAATTCTTAACATTGAAAACTGAAGAAAGACTTTCCTACCGCGGTATTCATGGCAAAGAATCTCAAGGTGTAAGTCAAGAATATTTTCCAGCTCTTTGTTGCATACTGTAATGGAAAATAACAATTATTCTTGCTGTTTCCTTTCCAATTGTACCTTCATTCCTTGGAACTTGATCTACCTTGTCACAGGATATCGTTTTCGAAGGACACTTTATTAGAATTCAGCCAATGAAGAATTCTCGTAGTAATTCCTATTCGTAGGCGGAAATCGGTAATTAAGAACTGCGAAGATATTTCGGATATTCATTTGATAATAAGATTACTTCACTTATTCGTTGCGCTGAATGAACAGGGGAAAAAACTTAGTTGTTGTATTTGTTTAAATCTTATTCCCAATCGTGTTACTTCCACAGGTGGAGCATATGAAATGTTAAGAGTACAATAACCAGTCAGAGGTTATGATTGGTGTTGGATCAGAACCACAACATTTCATCAAAACTTAACAGGTCATCAACAGCGTCTGAACACAGATGATACAATATGACTAGTTTTATTCATTCTTGTAGTTTTCACACGGGCAACAAATGAGCCATTCGTGTGTTGCTAAAAGATTGCTTTTGCTGTGGCACGCAATATGTTACACGTCTTGACAACAAATTAAAATCAGACATTTGAAAGAAAGAGTTGGAATTTATTGATTATATCTTTACGCTGATCTGAAGATTTCTTCTCTGATTTTCATAAAAAATATTACGTACAAGTCAATTGTATCAAGAGCTTGCTTGTGCGAAATGAAGCCAGTCTGGGCAAAAGAAACCACTTTTGTTTCATTTATCCTTTAATCTGACAAATGACAAAAACATCCAAATGAAAATATGGAAGTGGAATGTGTTTTAAGAATAACTTATTGTTGACAAATACACTCCCAGCACAAACTGACAGTTCTTTTACACTGAGGGCTTTTTCAACAGTGCTCGAGAGGCCCTCTTCCGGCACAATCCATCGTGATCACAGTTTCCTGAGAAGCTAACTCCTTTACCTGTCGGTTGTTTTGCATTTATTTAGAACTAACTTCTGGAGAACAGAGCACAATAGCAGTTGAATGAATAGGTTCTAATATGTCTTTAAGTGATCCACTGGGAGGACTATTAGCATTTTTTTCTCAACCAAAGGTTTAGTCGAACAGCAGAATAGTATTGCTTGAGTTCTATGAAGCATAGAAAATTCTTGGCGAAACAAATTATCTCTGGCCTTTATTGGAAACACCAAACGAGATTGGAGGATAAATTACTTTATGTTGGCTTGCCAAGGAGCAACTTCATGTAGACATTGTGAAAGTGTAGTTGATCAAGCAGATACTTTCATTCATTATTCGTACCATTACAGAAAAACCGGAACACAACATGAAATTCTTACCATTTCTTATTATTTTGACGTTATTTTGTGTTGCTGTGTTTGGTGACAGACGCGGGAAAAGAGAACGTCAAAAATGGAACCGGTATCGAGCAAAAGAAAGGCCAAATATAATATTTATTCTCGCAGATGATTTGGATGTGTTATTGGGGACACCAGAAGTGATGTCAAAAACAAGAAAGATTTTGAAACGCAAAGGAATTGAATTTAACAACGCATTTGTTACAACTCCGTTGTGTTGTCCATCAAGATCTTCGATATTGACTGGAAGATACGTTCACAATCATAATGTGCATTCCAACAACAAAAATTGTTCCTCTCAGGCATGGAGGCAAGGACCAGAAAAACAAAACTTTGGCACATTTTTACAGACAGCAGGATATAAAACAGGTACACAATTCTTTGAATTCAGAATCCTCTTTCACCATCGTTACCTGAGTCGTTAAAATTGTTGTTAACAAACAAGACCCAGTCGCAGGCATGGTGAAGGTCAAAAGGTTTCTAAATAGTCACTTTATTTTTTACTTCAGCTGTTCAACTGTTTAAAGTTGCAAGTTTTTACTTTGAGATTAAAAAAAACAAATTCTGGTAGAAGTAGATTAAAGCAAGCTGACATTTTAATGATATGCGATTTTAGTTGAAATGGTATGAAACACTTTAAAAGACCAGAAGTAGATTAGGCATACATTCCCTCCTTTTATCCTGTTCATTATACAGGTTAATATACTTGCTACTGTAAGAAATAAAATACTGGACAGAACAGCACAGAATCAAAATGGTCAAGCTGTGATGACAGTAGTATATTTTTCCTTAACCTTAACTTTTTTTAAAAATTTTTTAAATGTGACGTACCGCTGGTAAATTGTTGTGTGTCAGACTGGATGCCCCTGGCTACGTTGTTTTTGAAAATTGGAGATTTACCAGGTTTACCATATTATCACCCAGGTTACTCCAAGCCTGTTTGACCACAGACCAAGCAAATCGAAATTTGGTTTTTTGCCCCCGTGATGTTTCAAGGATTGAATTATGCTCAATGGACCAGTTCATACGTTACTCCCCATCCCCTCAATCACATGTCTTCTTTTTCATTTTTGTCGGGTTGTCTAGCTTTTCAGGAGTCTTGATATTGTTCAGTAATAAATAAGGAGCTCAAAATGGGCAGCTTTACCCCGGTACACTTTTCATAGAAAATTACTGGCCACAAAGCTGGTTATTGTGAACAACTGCAGGCAGATTACAACCTCAACGTTTGATATTTTTATGTTGTCATATTGTTAAACAAAAACACATGCTGAAAACTTAAACCCCTTACCAGAATATTTGAACACAAGACATGACGTACATTCACATTTTCTTCATCTCCGGTTCATTCAATGATTGTCCAAGTATGAATCAGTACAAGGTACCAACGCTGAACATCACCTTCTCATACATCGATCGTTAAGGATTAAATGTATAACAATAGTAACGATACAGAAGTATCAGAACATGAGCTCAAAACAGAAGCTTGAACGATAGCAACGACGGCTGAAACGAATATATTGGAATGTCCAGAGAAAAAAGACCTGTTACATACGTCGTTGTGTAAATCAGGTTATTGGCGGGGAATATTGATGAGAAGGGTAGAGGCTAAACCCTGTGGGGAATGTTGGAAAGACAGTTGTAGGATATTTGTGGGACAAGAAAATCAATAAATGAAGAGTTTAATCTAGAACATGAATATTGTGTATTTTTATGCTTTTTCAAAAAGTTGAAATAATTTTTAAACAGATTTGTTTTGTACTTTTATGCGGATTTAAAGTGTGATCATTAAGACAGCAAAGTATCAGATTTGAAGCATTTGATGTGGAATGAAATAGAGTGGAAAAGGTAAGCTGGACAAAGAAAAAAAAAGAAAAAAGTAAAATGGAGATAGGTAATAGGAAAAGGCTTTCAAGGAGAAAAGGATTGGTTATGAGATGCACCGATGGAGTTCTTTTATGGTGAAATAAAAAGAAGATGATAGGATACCATAGAGGTAATGGGTACCAAGGACTTGCTTGTAGTTAAAAAAAATAAAATAATTCAGTTAGAGTTAGAACCTTTAAAAAATGTGGTTTCATTTCTCGGTTTTCTTATGAAAACATGTCGCCCGTTACCAACAGAAGTTGGTTAAATTAATAAATACAGCTGCAGCGAAGGGTGTGGCAAGAAACTTTCCACGCAGCCTAGTAAAATTAAGTCGACCCCACTCGGAAGTAAAACTGTTGATAGGATGTGGCTTTTTGATTTATTTACTTTAAGAAAAAATCAATGAAGTAAATTTTTTAAAGTTTTAGCAAGGCGATTTATGTCATCATTTCATTTTTTGCGATCTTCTTTTGGAGCATATAAGCAACTTAAATTACCAGTTTAAAGCGCAGTGGAAAAGACTTGAAAGTTTAAGACATGCTAATGCATTATAATATATTAAAACGACAAGTACATATATGTCGTGGAATGTCATGTATTCTTATGAAATGACCTACTAATCACCTAGCAATGTCTTGAGATTTAGTTTACAATTGCATTTTTCAAACAAGAAATATTCAAGCGTTATTTCGTTTGAAATTGGAGTAAGCGCTTACCTTTTTGGGGCCATTTTTATATATGTTTAATTGTAAGCTTATGTTAGACTAAAGGTTAAATGTATAAAATATCTACGTAAATTTAAAGTTTGTTTTAACGGGTCGCAATATACTGTAGTTTCCATCAAGTCATTTTTTTTGTCTGTGTGCTACATGTTCTTATTCACCTGCCTACAATGTCAGATACTCTTGGTCACTTTCATTTGTGCTGTTTCTATTGCACACCAAGAATTTTTAACCGCACAGTCGGGGAAATATCTTCTGGTGATCGTAACAAAAGGTGCCTGCCGTAATTCCACTTTTTATTCATCAAAATCACATTGCTTTCATTTTTTGTCTCTGTCTATATGACCTTTTTCTTTTGTTAAATTTCATAACCACTCTTCTTGTTATTGCCTCAACTTTAATCCCCGCTGTCAGACTTCTATCACGTTTCTTGAGAGAGATATTGTGCGTTACACAAATCAAATTCAAATACTAAAGCCCAAGATGCCTTCAGCATAGTATAAATGTACATGTTGCTATTAAAATGCGAAGTAATAACTGTTTGTAAAATCAGTAGCCAAAACATTAAACTAGGCACGGCTCCAATTTTTTAAAGTGAATAAGGCGAGAAGAAAAAGTCAGAGGAATAAATGTTCACGTAGGAATCGATTTCATTTTTTTAAATGGAAAAAACCGAGGGACACCATGAAACCCCTGGTGCAGCCTTCAGGAGCTTTATTACGTTATGCGGTTTTAGACGGTGAACATGACTTTAAAGAAAGGGTAATATGTTACTAACAAAAATTTCAATGGAATGTGTTTCAGTAAGACCAATAATGTTACAAGCAGAGTTCACAAAAACGTTTTATGGGAACCGTCCAAAGGCCAACTTGTTCCCGTCACACTTTGGATAAACGCTTGGTCACTGTTACTCAAATTCAAGTAAGCTCTCAATGATTTGTGTGAGGGTAAAATTGACAGGGAATTTTAATATCCAGCCAATATGTTAAAGTGCACCCAGATATTTCGCCGCTGAAAATGACTGCACAGCCCAGAATCACTTTTCAAATAGCAATTGTGTTTAATAGAATTCCCGTTGTGAATAAGGTAGCTCTTTTAATGGACATAAAATTCCATCATCAGTTTAAGGATTTGCTTGAGTGAAAATGGATTTAAGCACATCACATTAAATTCATTTTTAAACTGGAATCCATTACTTTCACCTGGATAGTTTGCTCATATCGATGTTTTCTCCAATTAAACCTGGGACGCTTGGTCCGCTGACAACCAGTGGCTCGGGAAGCATTTTTATTTTCGGGGAAAGGGGATGGCACCTTTTAGTTTACATCTATTATCTTGTGTTGTACCCAATACAATGAGTATTTATAGTTTGTCAATGCTTTTCGAGCTGTAAATGTTACTTCCGTTTGGCCTCCCGTGGACTCCTTGAAAAATGGTAGGATTACCAATATTTACCACAATATTTCCTGTCCCCGACTGCTCCGTAGCAAGAAGTAAGGTAGAGCAGCTGCTTCCGTATCCATCCCGTGCTCATCAGGACCACACTTGACGAGCTAACACTTGCCCCCCCTCCCCCTCCCTAGTCTAACTTTACCACCGCATCTGGTGATATATGCACACACAGAGTCTAGATACCTTCAAATTTCGTGGCCTTGGACGCAATTTATTTTAGGAACAATTTCTTCATGCTTTTTACGGTTTAAAGCTGTTGGAACTTTTCTTTATTGAAATATCGATAGTATCATTGTTTAAAATATGTGGTGCGGTTAACAATCTCCAGCGGTGTCGTGATTATCCAACCCTTATTTTTCCCCGTTTAACGTCAAGAAATCATGAATTGGAAATCATGAATTGGAGTAATCCAGTCATTTCCTCTTTTTGGATACCCTTGGATCTTAGATGAATGCGTAACTCTTGGTTTTCCCAATAAAAACATCACACAGCAGATCAAAATGACCCCGCCTTTCATGTTCTGAATAATAGTCGTCGTAAATTCGGCATCTCATTTTCTACTACAAACTACTACTTTTTTTCGGTTTTGCAATGACTTCATCATCATCATCATCATCATATTCGGTTTAACGTCCGGTTTACATGCTTACATGACTTAGGAAAGTTAACAGCGTTAAAATTAGGTGCTGATCCAAATTTAGTACAAACAACAAATTCTACTATTGGATAACTATCGCATTTGTTTTTATATTTTTATAAGCTATCTGCTAAAATAAATGAATACGGAAACTTACTAACACCCGCAATTACCGTTTTAGCCCCACTTCCTTTCCCAGCTGGACCGTATTCAGTTTTTAACTCATGTCAAAATTATATTCTGGTTATCAAGAGTCACAAATTTTTTGTTTCTTCGCTAGAAAATTCTTTAACTCGGGAAATGACCCAAAAGTTAAGTGAAGTTAAAGTCGTTTTCGTTATCACATCGTGCAGCCAATCCTCCTCCAGAAATTGTTATGTTAACAGTATCGTCATGAAGCATCAGCGCTTTAAGTTTAAGGTTTGTCTTTCATCATTCGTGCTCATTTTACTTTCTCGGGATTTATGATGACAGCATTGTGCGTCACAGGTGCGCGACGGCTTTTACTCCCTTTATGTTTATCGTATTTCTGCAAGGCTTTTTCCCCCAAATTTTTAAAGCTTTCTCGGTAAAGGTACCTTCTTTATTTCATTTAGGATTAGGATTACAAATTATTTTAATGTTTTAAAGGGATAATATTACCAGCTCTTAACAGTGGCTTTCGGACAATTGTGAATGACAAGTGCTATTTTGACCCCCATGTTCAGTAATTGGAAATGTTAAACTTCGATCTAAATGAAATGTTTTACTAAACGGTATTATAGAGCTTATTTCATGTTGCGGTACAGCAGCCGTACAGTTAGATGTCTTGCCACGGGAGGAGCATGCGAATGGCATGTCTATAGATGATCAGCCGCCTTTATTTCCGCCAGCGAAATTTGATTTTAGAGCTATTGAAAGGGCAAGAACATATTGCAGATAACAGGGTGATTATTGAAGGAAGCTAGCCCCAGTTGCAAGAAATGAACGAAAATTGCAGATTTACCACCTGTTCAAGTATGTAGCAGCTTGTCATTTATGGCAGCTAACATATTGAAATCTAAGTAGGCAAGTCCATTCATTAAGAGCTGACCCTTTTTAGTACACATTTTTCAACATTAATTTTAAGTATTATTATCTTGACCATTTTATGCCTTTTTCTTGCTTTGTTTTTAAACACCTGCCTCCAGCAAACGCCCTTTTATTTACCTTAATCCTCCTTTTTCTGGCTGCTTTGGAATTGTTTAGTGTTTAGAAATTCAATTATTTTCCTTGTTTTGTACTGTCCAGAATTTTTGTGGTCTCGCTCGCTTTGCTCGACCACAATTATTTTTTAGAGAACCAAATAACTTCTACATAAAATGAAACGATTTTTTAGCAAAAACGTTAGTATTTCAGTAGTGTTGTTCAATATAAAATCAATTTTCTGAAACGTACATGCATGCAGATCACTCCACAACATTTAGCCACAAGAAGAATCCGCCCCATAGTAACGAATCCGGAACTATCCTTTTAATGTCACGAAAGTGCGACATCTGAACAAACTGTTATCATACATTTATGCTATTTAGATTATTAAAAAATATTAATATTTATAATTAGCTAAAACATTTTACTTTGAAAACAGTATTAAAAATCTGTGGGTCTTAATCAGTAGCACCACTCAGTGATGTCTATAAACGTTATCAGCACTGTTTCAGTTTTAGCTCTTTACAATGTCAAACTTATTTTCATTAGCTTCATTGTTAATGAGATCGTAGTCAGTGTTGTCGCAATTATCATCTTGGTCTTTGTTGTTCTCATCACTGCCTCACCCTGTATCGTCATTCCTGCTGTTATCATAATCGTCGCCACGATAGCTATCAGTATCGTCTAGTTATTATCAGGATCAGTATTTGCATGTTTGACGTAGTTCCGTAATATAATTTTATTTGTAAATAGAGGGTAAATATTACTTAATTTTCTAAACTTAGTTATTTGTACCTCTGTAAGGAAGGGGAACTAATGAGTTTAGTTTTGACTTTGTATTTCACATACTTCCGGTTCCTTATGCATATCGTACTACCAAAATGTATCAGTTTTCTGCAGGAATGTTAAGCAGTATTGTGCTCTTCGTTCGATCACTGCGTTCGGCCCCCTCTCAGCTCTATATATCTTTGAAACAACATAAAGTCACTTAATTGTACTGCACAGTAAAAAGTTGAGAAACATATGGAAAACGTAGCATTTTTTTCTAGGAACGATCATTTACACATTTTTTTTGGCGCAGAGCAGTTAAATCACCTTGTTTCTTTGCAAGCAATGAAATGACTTTATTAAGTGGTGAACTTTAGCCGAAATGGTTTTAAGCCTTTTTTTCAACCACAGGGTTTGAATTGTCCAAGAAGCCTTTGGTAATGAAATGTTTAAGGATTGAATCCGCAATGGGCTAAAGATTCTAAGTGGCTTCATTGTGATGTAAATAGATAACCAGGTTTAGACAGGAAGAGAAAAACATTAAATTACTCATGGTTGCACATCTTTACTTGGTTCAGTCATTTAGGCCACCATCATTATTTTCCGAAAGAATTTTTGTTGTCAAATCTCTCCGTAATCTTACCAAGCTCAATAAAAGAGCATTTTACACAGTCATTCTTTCTGGCTCAAGATGTTTAAATCTCTCTTGTTGTAATTTATTGCCGACGAAGAGTTATCATCTGAAAGAAAATGTATCAAAAAGGTGTGTTCAAGAAAGAGCTTGATTACCATCTCCAGTGGTTGTTATACGCGTTAAAAGTGCACCCGACACGTCTTTTGTTGGGATAATCAATTGTTTAAAAAACATAGGGAGCAGTTTCAGATAATGTCAAATATCACACAGTTGCTAAAATTATTATTAATGAATCATGCAACTCCTGCAACAGATGAGAGATCATTTTTAACTGAAATAGTTATGTTGTTAATCATCCATACGTTTTGGATACTTTAGTATCAGGATCATTTTTGCTGGAAGCTATTTTCGGGGGTTTTTTTATTAAATTATTTTATATCAAATGATTTTTACAACAGTTATTTTCCCCATTGATTCGTTTTAGGTTATTTTGGAAAGTACTTAAATGATTACGATGGTAGTTACATACCCCCAGGCTGGAACAGATGGATTGGATTAATAAAGAACAGTCGATTCTATAATTACACCCTGAATAATAATGGACAGGAAGAATATCATGGAGCAGACTATAATAGAGATTATTTTACAAATGTTATCACAGACAAGGGAATTAGATTCTTTCGAAAAGAAAAACGGTTAAATAGAAAACAGCCTCTCATGATGGTTATATCTATGGCTGCACCGCATGGACCTGAAGATCCTGCGCCACAGTATCAGCACCTTTTCAAGAATGTAAAAGCACCCAGGTTTGTCTGAGACACATGGCATGTACATTTTACGCCCATGTTTTGATTGCTTGATATAATAATGAACATACATATCAATTATATTACGATATTTATCCTAATAAGCGTCCTCTATCCTGTTCCACACAAATGAATATCGTCAATGTGGACATTTTAAACGGAACATGAAAGATGGGTGGGTGGCTGCAGCCGCCACAACCTAGATTGCTTTTCTTACTGTAGCAACCGTGCAAGGGTGTAGAACCCCTCCTTTTGTCAGTAACAATTCCATCTCAAGAATGTTCCGAAGATTTAGTTTTGCACCGCTCCTTGGTCTTGGACCAATACACTTTATATATCATGCAGGCCGGCAGTACACATCTGCTTGCAATATCTTGTTGCTCTCAAAGCTTCAAAAAGTAACAGGAATGGTTATTTCTTTTGTGAAGGTATGACGAGCTTGTTGGATGCAGTTGAGATGACATATTTTGAATATTACCGTAAATGCTTGGTTGAGTGTCAAGAGAGCATTTTGAAAATTACTCTTGAAACGAAGCCCTCATTCAAAAGTAGCGTTTGTTGGATGAGGTAGTTTCTTAAATATTCGAACGAATAGGGAGAGATTCGATTACTTTTTTCTGTTTCGGTATGTAAACCTTTTCTTCTAACCATTGGCCTTAGCCATGGACACATATGGCTTTGATAGTTTCTTTTAAGACACGTCGACTTGGTTGTATTTTGTACAACTTCCAGGAATAACAGTGTAATCAGTACAGGTTGATTTGATGAACTTTCCATGTGACATGGAAAAGAATCCCAAAGTAAATAATCTTCGAAAAGAAAATGGGCCAAAAACATTTTTTGGAAGTTACTTTTTTAGGGACACTTTCATCGTCAGGCTACAAAACGGAAAACGTATGAGTCTTTTCTACTTCGGTTGTACGGGTCTACGTGTAGACAGGGATCGAGTTGTTTTGAGGAGTGGTGAGATACCAATATTGTGTTAATTGTGTTTCTTTTTCAGTGCTGTAAGCCATATTTCTGGAGGGGTGTAAAGTGTAGTGTTGTTATGATTGCTGTGGTGTAGGAAATGGATCTTTTCTTTTCTTTTTCTTGTTTTTTTATTGGTTTCTTTATGTATACTACTTTTATTTTCTATACCCCCATTGTCACTATTTGAATAGCTTATTATGCTTATTGCATTTTGATCAAAGGAGCACTTAAATTAATCAATTTAGGAGGCAGAGCAGTTCTTACAATGTCCATAAACTATATTGTTCCTGTTGCCGTCGAGTTCGTCGTAGGTGCTCTCTGGTGCTCTTGACTCCTTCTTTTTCCTTCTTTTTCCTTCTTTCTCCTTCTTTTTCCTTCTTTCTCCTTCTTTTTCCTTCTTTCTCCTTCTTTTTCCTTCTTTCTCCTTCTTTCTCCTTCTTTCTGCATGGTGAATATGATTTTTAAGTGTAAACTGCTGTATTCAAAGAAACCTTCCAATCCTCTTTGATTTTTGCAAAGACGTCGTCAACGTATCCTTCCGAGACAGTTCGCCTTTATTTCACTGTTGTTAATGCTGTAGTTTCTAATGGTTGTATTGCTATTTTAGCAACCACAGAGGAGTAAGATCTCCCATTGGTACACTGTTGGTCTGACTGAAGACGTCATTGTTGAAAATGAGGTATGTGTTAGTGAGAAGTGCTCGTATTCCGGGTATTTGAAGGGTTCAGTGGAGTTCTTAATGACTATGAATCATCAGGTTCAAGAAGGTTCTTAGCAATTCGTAAGGCGTCAACTATGGAAATACATGTCTACAATGGTGTGACATTAGAGGAGACCATGATTTCGTCTGCCTTGATTCTTTGAAGGGAGCAAAACCAGTGCACTTGTTGAAGTAATGTGTTTAATTTTTGTGTATGATCACAGGAAGTCAGCTATATGTAACGTGAAATCGAATTTGTGTAGAGTAAGCTGCAATTCGACGTATTGGACGTTACCCTGGAAGTGTGTGTATGTTTGTATATGTATGTTTGATTCTGTAGTGAATTGGAGCCTTTTTAATTTCTCTTTGTTGTTTATGAACACCTCACCCTTCTATTTTTCTGTTATCTTTCCATTTAGTTTATTCTTGTAATTTGGTAACCTTTTGACAACCTTTTAAACAACGCTGCTTTCTTTATGTTTCAGAAAACTTTAATTGCAATACTTTTATTTTGGTGAAAATCGCAGCAATAAAGTCGGAATTTGTTTTTAATGTTCCTTAGTATAAAGTTAGAAAACATTGAATGCAGAGATGGCATACAGGCGAACCTCATTATTTCTTATTCATTTTAATTATAATGTGACCAAATAGTTGCACCCCAATGCTACTTGAACAGGGATATTTCTTGGGAAGCTTTTTTGATATGGTTAATCCAGTTAGAAGTCAGTAAGCAACCCCATTGACTTAGCGTTCAAAACCTTAAAACGATCGAGGAACTATCATGTAAATAAATATTTGTCAAATTGAATTAATTAATTTAAACATCACAAAAAAATTTGTATATTTATATATTTATTATATATTTGTTTAATGGCAAGAAGGCACAAAAGACCTTGATGAGAACAAAGATAAGCTGCAACAGGGATAAGAGAATATTTCAAGGATATTATTTTATATTTTTATTTTATTTTGTTATATTATTTTAGCATCTGAAGATTTGTACTGACAAGACTGTATAATAAGTTGAGTTTTAAAAGCCTTAATGTAAGACTTATAATGTAAACCAAATAATGGGACATTAATGATACATGGACATTGGCAGAGAGAAGCAAAGGAGTAATGTCTCCGTATTTGTTAGATCAAATTTCAAATATGAACTCATTGAAATCTGCCACCAATTCTTGGAGAAGCATAAGTAGAAAATCAGAAATACTTGTGTTTCAAATGCGATAGCAGTGTGCAGCTTCTAGAGTTATCATACTTGACAGGTTGCAAAAAGGACACATTAGCAAGAAACTTGGTCGATTGACCTTCATTTTACTGGTCTCCCCTTGATGTGATCGAGGCGAGGTCTGTCGCACGGTGAATAAAAGAAAGCAAGAGTTGTAATTTTTTCAGTGTAAAAGTGCTTTTAAGTACAAGTAACAGAGAAAGATTTGGGTGGTACAACAGAGGATAAACCCAGGTTGGCATGTGGTTTGTATGACCATCGTTTATTGAAGATGAAAAAGTATGAAACACGGAAATGGATTTTTAAAGACTTCACCAATGCGAAATGTTACCTAGATTCACGAAGGACGCACAAAAAAGTAAACTTTCTTTATTATAAACTTTCTCAAATCTTTTGTTTATCAAATAAAGTTTCAAAGGATTCTTAAAAAGTGTTAGCCGTTGGGGCTGCAGTAGGAGCGGTAACATAATAAGGTTTCATACTAAGCGAGGAGTTAGATATTTTGATGATCGAGGATAGGTTTTTGAACAAAGAATCATAACGGCTTTACTCTTCGCTACTTACGGTTGCCAGCTGAATTAGGCACCAGAACGTAAATGACGTCGTTATCATAATTTTTTTTTTCTGAATGTTTTAAATAAAATGCACCCAAAAGTTTGTTTCTTCTTCCAAATATTTTATGATGTACTGTTTGTATTTTATGATGTATTGTATGTATTATTGGGAATGTATTAATTTTTCTTGTTGTAACTGTTTACTGGATTCCAGCTGAATTCTGCATTGAAATTCATTCCATTGTTAAGTTTCAGCGTGGGATACCGAGTCAACCCTCAGTAACAACTACCTCCAGAATACCTTTCAGCAAGGTGTAATAGCCATTGTCCCCCCCCCTCCCCTCAGATTCTGAATGAAGTACTGGTGTCGTACGTAGGCTTATGTGTGTAATAGAAAAAGAGGTGTCTTTGGCATTGGTTGGCGACCTTGCTCGTAACAGTATCATGATAAATTTACTCATCCGGTAACAATCGAGACACTTTCGTACCTTAAGTCGTCATATTATGTTTTTACTGTGCCATGCAAATCTCATTGGATAAAACGAAATAACATGGACGGACTTTGTCACAAGTAGCACCATTCCAAAACTTTCCTCACTTTATTAATAGTTCTTGCCGTCTGGTAGCTGTGCTCACCAAGCTCAAACAACAGGCTTAAAACTATGGGCGAAAAAACACGACATGCAAACTAACGCTTTTCCTGAAACTCCTTTATCATTCCACCTTTTCGATCCCCCTGACTTACAGAAATAAAAAAGATCGATCAAAGTGCAACTATTTAATGTCCGCAATCGTGATGAAATATTCACGCAACACTTGAGACTCAATATTTGCTTATGGGGTTAACAGTGAAGCTAACGTCATCGCGCGCTTTGCGCAGAGGGCTTGTGTAGAGTTTAATTATGCAATATTGTCAAAGATTCTTTGGTAGTGAATTTTAGTAAACTACATCATATCATTATATAGAGGGTATGACACATCATGAATACGGTAAGATGTAGTTTATAACCTGTGGGGACAATATCAAATCCTGATGGTACTTTTAAATGTAAATACCACACTGGTTACACAGATGACGCTATTATTAGGAGCGCTACTCCAGAAAAAAAAGCAAAAGTACTTTTCCAGAGCCTTGAAAATATGTTGGTCTTTTATTGAACACTGTTTAATAATTGCGTATGCGTTTTTCGATCAAGTAAAGTTGCCTGTCCAGTATCTTTATCTTGAGCTTAATTAAAATCAGCTACAGTTTCAATATGTTGCCACTTTCATATTAATATTTTATCTGCCTAATTTGTAGTTAGATGTAAACGTTTTAATTCAGTTTGAAATGGTCAAATTTGTACCCACTTATTAATTCAATAAACATTTGGGGAAAAAACGTGTTCTGAAGTTAATAAACGAATGTGTCTGATATTTTATCTCTTTCATGTGTGTCATTTAGAGTTTAACATGGTGGGGGCTTCATTGATTTCCAAGTATTAATGAACTTTTAATTCCCAGAAATGGAGAAGTAGAGCCAAGAAGAAGCTTGGCCTTATCTGAGTTACTTTCAGTAAAGGTGCATCTTCTCTTCAATTGTTTTGTTTTGTTGTTTTAGACGAGACTTTTCTTTCTTTCGTAGGACTCCAAATTACAACTATACAGCTAAGGATAGACATTGGATAGTTCGTATCAGTAAACCGCTAGATAAACTTCGAGGAGAGTTTACTGATTTACTGCATCGCAGAAGACTTCTGACTATGTTATCTCTTGATGACAACATCGAAAGACTTGTCACGATGTTAAAGGAGATAAAAGAGTTAGATAATACGTACATATTTTTCAGCTCGGATCATGGATTTCATATCGGACAGTTTAATCTGCTGAAAGGAAAATCACAGCCTTACGAGACTGATATTAGAGTGCCATTGTATGTCAGAGGCCCAGGAGTCAAACGAAATAAAAGGTATCAAGTCAGCTTTTTGTTGAGGCATTCGTGTTTTCAATTCTTGGAAGCAGCGAGTTCCTAGGTACATGTATGCTACTTCCATTCATTACTAATATAGCATTAACAAAGCTTTGAGTAATTTTTAGGCCCTCGCATAATTGATTGGATATGAAAATTTACAGAAAACACATGACAGTGTAAGAATGTTTGTTCTAACTCTAGACCACAAACCTAGGTATGATATTTGAAAAAGGAGTTACATGATTTTAAAGCCTAAATAAATAAAATATATTTTTGCATTTCCTGAGGTGTAAAAACTGTAAAACCCTTGTCATATTACACCGTATGTTTTACTGGCAGCTTTACTGTTTTTGTTACATTTATGTTAATTTTATTTACTCGAACGTTTAATTTCAATTTCTTTCTTCGCTCTGTACACAACATATATACGCAAATCGGATACTGTCTTTATTCAAGCGCCCTGGCTTCATAATTCTTGAAATGAAAAAGGTGTTTGACCAGAGTAAACCAGGAATATATATAGTGAAAAACAAAAAACACAACTAAGCTACGTTTCTAACAAAAAACACAACTAAGCTACGATACTTCTCCCATCGTCAGCCTGACGATGGGAGAAGTATCTCTCGAAACGTAGCCCAGAAAAAGCTTACGACTCATGACATGGTAAAGCGCTTACATCAATGGCTTCCCATAAGTCCACAAATTTCAGAATTTTCAAGATAAAATATAACTGTTTAAAAGACTATGAATTTAATGTTCTTACAACATCCTTCAGACAACAGCAAAATTTAACGTTAGACACTCGCAGATACATTTGATTACCATGGGGAATAGTAGTAATTATCAAACTTTATGATGTTGTGTACTTGCTTCTGTGACGTCATAAAAATAAGTGCTTAGTGAGTTGTTGGTAAATTACTTGAGCACATTTTTAGAGAGGGTGTGACTACTACTTCCTGTTCGACATTGAGAATGATCTTGCCACTCTACTCCACAGCAGGTCGGGTGTTGTTGAATTGACTTCAAAGCGGTATACCAATATACACAGCTGAGTTTCTTTGTGACATTTCCTATACTTGAAAAACTTTAAATAGTTATTGTAGCGTTTTTTTAACTTACCAACTTAATTCAAAGTAAATACATCTTTTCCCTTTGCGTTGATTTAAGATTTGCATACAACACATGGAGTAAGCCATTCGCCATTAAGTGAGCAATGCGTTTTCGCTCGGCAAATGCAAGTTTCGATGCTGTTGTTTGGGTTTTTTAACTGATCAAAACGTGAAGAGTTTTGAAGAACAGTGTTTCTGTAAGAGTTAGGTTTTTTCTAACGTTTGTACTAACAAATTAGTCTAACTATGACGGATAAATTTTTTTTCTTGAATACTTTCGTGCTGCTTTTTGTATTTTACTCATTTTTTGCCCATTAGTATTTTCGAACACGGTAAGTCCTTCGTCTCTCAAAAGACCTATGATGGTACTTTTTATTACGTTAGCTAGTTTCTTTAATATATGAAGATCCACCGACTTTTTCGGCATCGTCGAAGCTACCTGTCATTTATGTATTTATTATAGAGTATTTTAACAGGGTGATACAATTCACTTTTATTTTAAGATAAGCTATCAATGACTTTTATGTTTAACATAGAGTTCAGAATTTGTTTGGGCATTGATACGGAGCACCCACGCCATTTGGATGATACGAACATTGCCATAATAGGACTCGAGGCAACCGAGGGAAAAAAGAAAACAAAACGACTTTACAATAAAAACCTTTGTAAAGATTACTAAGCTTTTGTACTGAGTTGGTTTTTGAAAATCGTAATTGTGTCATGACTCTTCACAAAAATACTTTGGCCCTATGCAACATTACCTTTTTCATCCCATTTTCTTAGAAGTTTTTCAAGGAAAATGAAGACTGCAGAAAAATACACAAGCAAAGCATCGCCTTGTGAAAAGAAGATTTTTTTTTAATTACGGATTTTTCCCTTATAATGTTCACGTTATTGGATTGTATTTCCAATAACGTGTTTTTGAGTGCCCCATGTTGACAGAACTGACCGTAATTTTCCTATCTGTTTTTGAGTTTTAGTCAAACAAGTAAAACTTGTTTAATAAGTTTTTATCATGAATTTCTTTATTAATTAGGATAAATAAAATCGCACTTAACATAGATCTTGCACCAACTTTCTTGGATATTGCTGGGGTCAAAGCACCACCTTTTATGGATGGCACTTCACTGTTACCATTGCTTCGTTCTGGGGCTGATTCAAGGTAAGCTTTACCTTTTAATTATTTTGTTATTTTGATCATTTTTGTAATTCAAAGGATTTTGCGTCTTCCCTAGCACCCCGTGCTACACATGTAGCTGCTTCTGTCAATTGACGCAAAGCTTTGCGCAGACCGTGTGGGGAGTGCCTCAACAGCAGTAAAGCGATTCGAAAACAGGGCCAATGAAAGTGCTTTCATCCTGGTAGAGTAATTAATCTAAAATGCCTAGATGACAAGATTAAATATCGATGCGAAAATATTATGCAGTCACTACAGGAAAAGTATCCAACAAAACGTTGAGAGAAATGTTATTCAAGGTAAAAAAAATATGAAAGTGTAGCCGTTTTTCTGAAATTGAAGGACCTGAAAATAATTGCACGAAAACAAAATAGATGCTGAAATCGATAAGGGGGGACACACCTTTGACTGATATACTGGAGAGTCGAGACCGAAAGGTAAAGTAGGCCGCTTTGTTTAGGAGGGTATCAACGGACAATGGCCAAAAGGTTCTGAAAAGGATATGGAAGCGAAAAAGATTGATATTTTAGTCAAAACACCAAGTCAGTATTTGTTTGTTTAATTGAAAAGCCACCGGACACTTAACATATCTAGATACAGATTTTCTAACGAAATTTAATGATATGGGTTTTTAAATAGGTTTGTGCCAGGAAAATGAAAGCCTTCTCCTTCGAGAGCTTAGTCAGAGTACTTAGAAGAAACAGGACAAAGAAGTAAAATAAATATGTAGAGGAAATGGGACAAAGCAGATTTTGACAACCCTGGTCTTGTTACCAAGGATAACAAGCCTGATTGACATTATAGCAACATCCCTTTTACAAATTGTATTAAAATCCATTGTTTACGGAAACTTCATAAGGGATCACGATTCTATTGGTATTGTTAAAAGGAAAAATAGAATATTTATTCCTTGGGTCATTTGCGTTCCTCCTTCCATCCATGTTTTGTTGCTAATAAGTATCCTCTTAAATTACGTGATAAAATTCCTCACGATGACGAGATAGATTTGGTTTATATTAGGGTACAAGTACAGAAATTGAGAATACCTTGAGTAGCGATTTAAAACCGTTTGCTTGTTGCCAATAAAACAACTTAATTATATATAAGCGTGAAGAAATGAAAAACGGAACGCGTTCTTCACAGAAAGACGTCCAAAACAAGCGTATTTGAAGTCAAGTTAAATAAATCTAGAATTACAGAATCAATAGTCTAAATATTAAGGTGTATTGATGGATAAAAGTCTTACGTATACACAACACATTGAGAATACTCTGAGGCAAGCTTGAGACAATAAGATTTTCCCAGATTGATGCAGCATGATGCAGCAGAAACGATATACAGAGTCATGATATCACTACTTCTAGTTAATTGCAACAATATTTTCATGGACATGTCAACATCCAAGAAAGCACCATTTTGAAACACCTAAATGGGATCTTTAAAGGTTATAAAAGGAAGAAGAAACATTTAAAACAACCATAAGTAAACTACATCAGAAATCAAATGTGTTCAGTAAAGGTATTTAAACGCAGAACCTGATTGCAGTCTGACTATATGGAATAATTTCAACTGTCAAAGATGGCGAAGGACCTAATAGAAATGAGTACAGCTTGTTGCTTCCAAATTCTGAAATGGGACCAAAAACTTATGCGTTCCAGAGTGGAAATAAAATTCCTTTACAAAATGAAGACCAAATTTGCCGAACAAGTTATACATGTATTTATATGGTTTTATTATAATAAGACCATATTGATAATTATCATTATTATTATGTTAATGTATTTCTTAGCTTTTCTACACGTTCACAACAACAGCACGTCTAAATTCATTAAGTGTCAGGTGTTCTGGCAGCAGTGCTTATCAACTCAAAATCCGGCTCAATATCCTTATCTTTGCTCACGATAGGAAATCTTTCTTTCTTCCTACTGCCACAGAAATACCAAATGCAGGGTATTTTTGACAATCCATACTACTTTCTGATCTGTACTTCGCTTTCTTTATCTCTACAACTACTAACATTATTATTATTATTACTGTTTTTCTATGATCGGATCCGTTGCACTTCTGTATAAATATATTTAACATCCCTAGGCTTCATAAACGTCTTGATGGTAGCATTTGGCCACTGCTGCTAGGGAGCCACATATTCTCTGTCATTTTGATATTAAATACCCGAAATGACAAATGTGGTCATCAACTGATGATTCAAGTTGTTTTATTTATCATCCAAAAGCCATATGTATCCTTTTGATTTCTTTTCATTTCATGTCAAAAGTTAGGTTGTTCTCTGACTTGAATCTTACTCGCTATTGCAAAGGTCTCAGTTATGTAGAGCATCACAACTGAGAGGAGTCTATGACTCTAATATTATATATATACTATATATATACTGTGTATATACTTTTTAAATATACTGTATATATACTATATATATATACTTTATATATACTATATATATTGATTCTGAATGTTTTACAAGGATATACAAATCAGTTAACCAGCTAATGATAATGATAACAACTATCAATTGTGGTCTTCATATATATAAAGGGCTCATTTGGCATCAGTATTCTTTAACTGATTTGTATATCATTTTAAAACATTCAGAATAAATAAATGGATTACTAAATGTATTATCACGCATTTAGCTCGTGTGAAGCCAGAAAATTTTTTCTTCTCGACATTTATGCAGAATAGAATACAGACCCAGTTGTAGAGACAATTCACATTCACTGTAAACCCTTTAGGGGGCTGTAGCTGTCTGTGTTTGTTTTTGCATTCTCAGCCTTAGCCACGCCAACAGCATTCCAAAATCAATTGCTTAAACACTTGATGACTCAATGACACGCGAGTTAATCCCTTTTGTTTCGGCACAGATAAAAGCATTAGCCGGACTTCCTTATGTCTTTGGTTTAGTAACCTTGTTGTAATAATGGATATTAAGTAGGTCCTTAAAGCTGTTAAATCGAGACAGATTCTTAGAAGAACCCACGTACGTGCTGAGACTTGCATAGAATGAAGAGTTTATGCGTGCCCTGAGGCAAAGGTAAAGCCATAGAAATAAGGGACCTTGAAGCAAGTTTATGTCACGTAACATGGTCCAAACATGGGGAAACAAGATGGGAATAGTCCTTGTGTTACCAAACCGGTTGAACTTTAGTTGCGCCTTTCATACTTGTATTTTAACACCATAGTTTTACTTTGCGGTGCCTATGGATGAGAAAGTATATGCACCCTGTAGAAAAACTGATACCTAGGGAGAAAAGCTATTTATTTCACAGGTGAGCAGCAAAGAATTTGCTCAAGTAAAGCAGTTTACCTTAGTCAAAGGCAGCAAACTTTAATGGGGTTACATGTTATTTTATCTGCTTGATAAAATAAGGCCATTCCTGGACCCTGGGATTTTTTACACTCAAAAGAGGTAAAGGCTAAATCTTTTGAAACGTGATTTCCCCATTTGCCTTACAACAACGATGAAACTACTACAGCCAAGTCAAATATATAGGGCCAACTGGGGTTATCATTACGATTACTCGTTTTGCATTCATGTAAAAAGCCTTAATTCATTTTTAGATCAGAGATTTTGTGATGAATGGCATTTCATCTTTAAATTTGCTTAGAGAATAAATATACGGAGGAATTTATTAAAAGTTGCTTACATCATAATTGAAAAATTAATTAGATTTTTCTTACATATAAGAACATACTGTGCATTTATAACCTTTATATTATTCTATTTTTTATTGTATTTCCTTTAAGGCAATGGCCTTAAAGGTATATTCTATTAACAATCGACTTGTTACATAGCTTTGGTTTAATCTAAATATATGAAGCGCAGAGAAATCTTAAAAGCTACGTCTTTTACAAGTTGTAGGGTGAACAATATAGCAAAAGTAATGTCTGTTTGGTTGTCTAGTTAGTTGAGAACGAGAAAAAAAGGATATAAAAATTGATATAGTATTTTAGTTTGATAGATTATGCAAAGAAAAGGCTCTGCCTTGACCAATTATACTAAAAATAATTTTAGGGTTAGAGCCGATTTACTTGTTTAGGGCATGATATGTGGAGATGTTTCTGTGAGAAAAGCACGCATATCTTTTATTCTGGAAAGTGCTTTCTTATTCTGCGGTTGCAGCACAGTAAAGGCTGTAACGACAGCCATGACTTAAAGTCATGAATATTGTCTTGCCGAACAGCGCCTTAACTAGGTTTAGCTAGGAGCCGGAGACCAGAGTGATTGTGAGCTGTATGCTAGCCGGGCTTGCCCCTTAAATTGCTAGTGAACAGCACGAATCTCTGAGCTCATGATTCAGTTAGTTAGGTTACAATTATCTCTGCCTTAGATAGCTACCACTGCTGCCTTGCTGTATACCTCTTTATAGCAAAGGCGTCGGCAATCAAGCGAGAAGAAAAATGTGCGTCCTTAAGGCGATTCGCTGCTACCCTTGGTAACGTTCCAGCAACTCCTACGACCCCGTTAATGTCGAAATGTATCAAGCTTGCTGTTTCTTCAGTTCCTTACGTTTTTTATTGTGGAGAGAGGAGACTTGTGCATATGTAACAGTTTGCTCTCCATATCACACTCTCCTGTTTTTCGTCCTGAAGAAGACACGTCGAAACAATACGTGAAGCAACAGTTTACCGGTAATAAAGCCTCAATGCTCGGTTGGCACAGGCTGCGGCACCAGATACTGCTTCTGATAAAAGAAGAGGTCGCCGCAAAGCACTATGTAGCTCCTGTCTACCTTAAGGCGGGCACCCTTTACGCAGCCTGCCTTCCCCACTGGGTGTATAGGGATTACGATAATAAGGACACATCCACTGCAAAGTCCGCACCAGGCAGGAAAACAACTAAATCCGACGAGGTAAGATTTCATATCCCAAAGTAGGAACTATGACGCTAGGTCTGATGCAAACCATAGCGTTATTATCTTTTTCGACGACTTTTGTGTCTTTTTTTAATCCATGTTCCAGTGTTATATTTTATACTGTTAATTATTTTGGGCCACTGAATTCAATGTTTGCATCTAAGAGGTATGGCTTTTTTATTGATATAATCATATGTCAGCCTGTTCAAGAGCCAAAGTCAGATTCACATTTTTTTTCAGTTGTAACCTTAGCGATCTTGGACGGGTAATGATTATTTGATAAACTTTATTTTATTTAATGATTCCGTTAACTTGAAGTTATTTATTTTGAACATTGAAAACATTACGTGACTGTCGAGCATTAGCGCCATGATCTTTTGATTTATTAATTTAAATGATACTGCAATAAAAAATAGAATAATTTTAAGGATATAAATACAAAGTATTTTTTTATATGTAAGAAAAAAACTTTAGTAATTTTTTTCAATTATGATGTAAGCAATTTTTAACAAAACCCTCCGTTTATTTATCCCCTAAGTAAATTTAAAGATAAAATGTAGCTTGACGTGCTGGAAAAAAGTAATTTAGATATCGTTTATTCTTTGCTGGATGTACATTCATGAAACATAGTTACCTTCAAACAGGCGAGTTTGGGTCACAATTATGCAGAAAAATGCTCATGAAGGAAAGAAAAGAAAAAGATCCTTATAAAAAATAGCTAGGAAAGAAAATTTTCATTATCAAAATTATGAGAAAAATCATCAGGAAAAAGGCATAATGTTTCTGGTTGCCAAATATCTACAGTTACAACAACATGGCCAGAAGATGAATTGTACAGTGCTCAGGAACAAAAGCCCAGAAAGCCTTTCGTGCGTCTGAATCAGGAAATCGTGTAAGAAAATTAACGAGTGGTGTAAGCATCAGCAAGAGTGAAGTTGTAAGTAATTTCTTTAAGTCAGTCATTGTTGTTGGAATGAATCCTTCGGGGCATGTAACTGGGATTAAAGCCATCAAAGACAAAAATGTCAGCAGTATGATGCTTGACCAGAACCTTGTCAATTAAGTCCATTACTGTTTCAGTAAATGAGGTGTCAGAAGAGGAGGCTCCATACAGGAAATATAGATAACAAGTACCCTAAAAACGAAACATTGTTTAGCATATGAAAAGACTATCTTTAGATTCAGTGCCTTGGACACTAAGAGCTGGAAGATCCTGTCGAGTTTAAATTGTAAAAACATGAAGGTTAGTTGTAGAGTGAAGCCAAAACAAAGGTAAAAGGCCATGAACATGAAAATACCCATCAGTAACACTTTCATTTAACCTTGGCTCAGAAAGTGTAAGAATATGGAAAGAGTTAGATTGAGGAATGCTTTTACAAGAGAGAGAGAGAGAGAGAGAGAGAGAGAGAGAGAGAGAGAGAGAGAGAGAGAGAAAAGTAATGATAAAGAGAGAGGGGGAAGGAGGGAGGAAGAGGGAAAGGTGGGGAAAGGAGAGGCAGACTGGCAGACAATGAGAGTGAGTCGGTACGTTTTGACGATAACAGATTTGTCTGGGTCTGTGTTGAGCCGATACTACCACTGCTGCTCTCACACCATTGAAATACAGATAACAAATAGGACTGAAAAAAATTAAATTAAAAGTAGAAATAAATATCAGAAATCATTACTCAGACACAGGCCATCAGCAAGCCAATGAAGTGAGCCCACTTGCGATGGAGGTAGTATTAAGCAGTGAAAGCAGGCACTGTCTTCAACTCATTGCCCTCAAAAGAGATGTGGTGATGAGATGACACTGACGCTGGTGTTTCTATCGGGACTCCATCTGTAGGTGGGTTGCCATCCAGGACGAATAGGGTCTCCTCCCTCCGAGAAAGATAACCCTGCCAGACGTCAGCCTGCTATTTTAAGGTCTCGGGGTAAAATATAGGATAAATGTACCATTTCAGAAACGTAGAAAACAGTTCACTATGTATGAAGTATTTTATTAGTAACATAATCTGCCTCAGCCCTTTGCAGTTTGCGTACCCATGTGTGCTCATTGGCTCTTGTGATGTATCTTTAAAAGAGGTTCATTATAAGACGCTGAGGTAGAAGAATGATAATCGTAATGGGTATAGTCATCGTCAGACAGAAAATGTTTCCTACATCCATGACTTTTACTGAAATTGCTGTACAGTGTAAATAGGAATATAGCATATAATGACGCAGCTAAGAAAAATTTATGATGGATTTTAAAGACCTAACCAAGCTTTGCATTGTATGTGCAAGTGTGATACTGGCTACCCATTACATCACATTACAACAGTACTATTTTTCAAACAAAGAAAATAAACAATTGGGGTTAGAATTTAGCTCCCTGATCACAATGCCAATGTGCTTGTGTGCTTTTCACATTGAAAGGGATTTCTTTACCAGTCTTCTCGTTACAAACAGAAATACAACATAAATAGCTGCTTGTATATAGATAGTGGAATTTCTCAATGCACACATAAAGCCTTCCAGCCCAGTAAGGCATGTCGAGTTCTTTTGATTGTTAGAGTCCTTTTGCTGGTATTATTGAGGCAAAGTTTTTAGAAGGTCTGGTTTTACCTCTGTTGTCCGATTTTCGTTGGAGAGAAAGGCATTTGTGAGGAGTGGTGACAATGATGAGATTATTTACGCTCTTTCGTAACGCATTTCACAAACAGTAAGTGTAGTATGATATACTTGCATACATATACATATAGTTTAGAAGGTATATAAAGTATAAGATAATAAAAAGAGACAGCACTAGGCAGCCCTTTTTTTCTTGCATTTGATCATAACACAGATTGGATGAGAATTTGCTGTGGCGAGACACCTTTCTTGTACAACGCGGGTATGTACTGCATGTTAGTATCTTTGCTATTAAGATGTTTTGGTTATGTTTTTGTCTATTTATTTTGAAAGATATTTATATTCATTAGCACCTAATTAAATATGAACTATTGTTTTGTTGGACCTGTTTTAACTTTTTATGGACTGCATCCATTTACCGCAAATTACGTGCGGAACAAAAATTAATTTTTTTGAAGTATAATTTTAACCTAAAAATTTGTCTTCAAGAATGATACATTTTCTATTAGAGTCACCAATGTAAAAAATTGGCACAAACACTTTATAGACACTTTACACTTTATAGGGGGGAAAAAAGTTTGGCACACCTTTCAGATCGACATTTAGTTTGTTAATATGACATTTTCTTCTTCTTTATTGCATTTTTGACTTTTAATGCTAGAGTTGATTGTCATATGACGATTAAAGACAACCACAGCAAGCGTTTTCCAATTCGTGTGTTTTCTGCAATTTTTTCAGGAGGTCATCTGTTTCAGCACAGGAAAGAAATTATTTTCTTCAGCACATCCTTTCAAGTCCATGTTGATTGTTTTTGACAGGGTACTTCTTCTTGCCCCAGGATATTTCTTCGCAGTCTTTGGGTGTTTAAAATAATACAATTGATATATAATCAAGCCAACAATGTCACTCCATTAATTTTGCAATATATTTCGAAGTTAATACTTCATCTTTAGGCTACAAGGTTAAAATACAAAAACAGTAAAACTGCTGAATACAATATTTCCTATCTCATGTCAACATCTCTCTGCAGTATGCACAGTTCTGACGAAATCTAAGACAGTGAATTCGAATCTTCAATCTTTTTTAATAAACTATGATAATTGAGAAACCTCTCTTGAGGGACCTTGTTGACAATTTAAATTTTTATGACTAATTCGCGGTTTTTGTACTCATCCTTCGTATTCAATGTTGGTTTTATTTCCCGAATGAGTAATGCCTGTAATGTCATTAACTTGTATTCCGACTTAGTCGACTTTGCTATTATTTCTGCATGATTGATTGATAGCTCCACGTTACACATTTTAAAATGCTGTCCCACGGCTTTATATTTATGCTCCTTTACACGGGTTAGCAGATGTCGGGTAGTTTCTCCACATAACACGATAGGCATCGCGAACACGTAATTTTATATACTAAACCACTTTGCATAGGTTTTTCCACGGGTACGTTTAATGATGGTAGAACTGTTTTTATTTTCCTAATCGTAGAGACAATTTTGCAAGGTGCCTCAACGCGTTTCAACGAGCGTTCAAATTTCTCGGTCACTTTCCCTCGATATTGAAGAAAAATAAGTTTTTTCTCTGTTTTATCATTATTACTTTTTTCTTCTGTCGGTGGTTTCGGTTGATAATTCTTGTCCAGAGTCTTCTCAATAATTTCATCATAAAACGATGGGGAGTACTAGTTGTTCTCCAGGAGGGTTTTTGCTTTGTCGAGGCTTTGGTGAAAGTTTCAAATGAAACTTCTTAAAGTGCAGAAACGTCAAAACTTATAATTTCTTCATGTATGTTCAAATGTATATCCTTCAAACTTTGTGATATAGATTGTGTTGATGAATTTATTTGACATTCCTTCATTACTGAAAGCCAATCAGCTACTTGTTTGGCTATGGGGTAATACGCTGAACCGGGCATTGACAAGACGGGTCTGAGTGGTGTTGATGGTTTGTGCACCTTTGCCAAGCCGTAAAGCCTGGGTGGTTGACTTCCGGTTGGTTTTATCTTGTCGAAAATTCTTTCCGTTATTTTGTTCTAATCCTTCAGTTCAGTTAGCAAATTTACTATCCTCTCCTCCTCCTTCAACAATGGATGCTTTTCGTTTTTTGGCATTTTCGAATGTTTCTTAAACTGTGGAAGGTTAATAATATCATCCAGTTTATGGTTATAACTATCAGTTTTCATCTAACAAATACCTGTACCTTTATCAAAGGGAACAGCTAGTAAATCATTCTCTTTAAGGTACTTGCGAGTCATTTGGACGTTCCTTGGTGTTTTTTGTTTTTTGCAGTTTTTTATATATGTCAACGTTTTTACATTGATGTCCGTCATTATTTCTCCACTAACCTCCTGTTGTCTGCAAAACCTCAACAATTCATCTAACTCTGAAAGCACTTCATTTTTGTCAAAACTCCCCATCACTGCATTTTTCGGACCCAAACCCAAAGTTTCCATGACGTATTTTGGGGGTTGTTTCTCCAAGCCATAACATATAACCGTGTTTTTAACATCGAACAACGGTCTTTCCTGGTCTTTTGACAACCGGTGCAATTTATCATTAAGTTTATTCAACTGACTTTTCCTTAAGTCCTTTACGAAATATCTTGTGTACAGAATCACTGACGGTAAACATTTGTATGGAACGTGCGTTTTCACTTCATCTCGAACAACGGTAACTTTATCCTTACATATCTTTAAATCGTGTCTGGCAGTCATAATTTCTTTCTTAAGAAGTTTCATTTGAAACTTTCACCAAAGCCTCGACGAATGTTAAAAAGGATATATTTCCAAGTTTTTACTCTGCTTTGTAGGGTTGTCTTCAAGGCATATAAACTTGGTGTTATTAGCTGGCGGTTAAAAATTACTGCAGACCAACGTCATCTCCGCTAACTGAAATTTTCAATTTACATCGTCACATTAAATTGGGGTCACGCAACCCGAAAAATGCCTGTTTTAACGTCGATAATAGCTTAAAAACCAAGCTTTTCTTCCCCAAATTACCTGGGGTCTAAAACAATCTGTGTATGCAGATAAAGGGGGTAATCAAAAGAGTTTTCTTTCTGAAAGTTTTTCACTCAATTATATAAGTAAAAAATTGCAAATTTCTTTGTACTTACTAAATTTGAATATTTGCGGTTATCTTAACACGAGGCTCCGTGACTATGACATCGGTAACATAACTGTGACTTTGGGGTTCAAAATTAATGTTGACAGAAATACATGTAAAGTTCTTATTAATTTTGTTAATTGATTTGTACATACGTTATCATTTATGTAGTTAATACAAAACTCGTTTAGGGAGGCTGTGAAATAATATTTGTGTCTGTCAAAACTAAACCTGGCATTTCTATTTGGCATTTTGTCTTTGCTGTTTCAATTCACTTTTAAAGCTTGGACACCAAAAATCAACCATGGTATTGGTTGGTCGCTTTAATCCACCAGTTGATATAAAACTCGATTGCAAAACTAAGGGTTTACAATAATTTTATTATGGTAATATTTGTTTGAAAGGTTATATTAACAACTTTATCTGCTAAAGTGTTCACGGTCAAGTAGCAGTTTTATGCTAGGCGGCCGCACAGAAAAATTGGAGCGGAGAAAAGAGTGAACAATATTAATAAAAAGAAGAGAAACATTTATTAGGAGGGAAAGTTAGAGTTAATAAGCCACGAAAAAGATACGAATTTACAAAATGGTATGCATTTTTTGCACATGTAACGCCCAACTGTGGAATTTAAGATTTATTTATATTTGTTTGATAATGATGTGATTTTTATCCCTTTCAATGAAACATATATTCCACTTTTTCTTGGTAGTGCCAAATGATCTCCTTCATTGTAGATTTTAACAATTTTTCTAGCTTTCCTCTTTTTTGATTTAAAGGTTCTTGGCTTAGAAGAGAAGCACACTCTTTTGAGATAGCTTGGTCTTAGTTTTATGGCTTCTGGTGACATGATCAAACATAGTAATCTAGAGAACGAGTGCTACAGTTAAATTGTAAGTTAAGGTCAGGAACAACAGGTAGCAATAAAACAAATAAATACGGGTTTAAACCACATGAGGATTTTTTACTTTTGTGTTTCTTTTTTATTACAAACACTGCTTTCCATTATTTTCCTCTGTTTTATGGTAATCATCTATTTTATCGATAGATCAATGGTTGTACTGAACAATACACTGACCTACCTAAAATACAACACAAAGGGAACAGCTAAGAAAGCACACTGGAAAGCGTCACTCGTATGCGGGCGAACAAGTCGGCCAATGCCACCATGTACCAAATGGAAAAGGAAAGTATGTGTCAAAATCAATGGTAAATATTTCCTCAAAGCATGCCCAGCTCGACAGGAATCGTTTTCATCTGTTATGACCGAAAATATGCCGGGTTGTCGGTGTGAACATGACAACAACAACAACTCAGGTACTTGTTTCTTTACGAAGTTTTGAAACTGTTTAGTCTAGTTGAAATTAACTGCTTATTAGAGCAATAATGTAAATTTCCTCAACAACCTTTCCCTCCATAAGAAATGAAATAGGCCCCTAGTTCTTGTTCTATTTTGTTCCCTCCTGCCATACTATGAGCATAAAGTCCTTTCAATTTGAAGGAAATGAACGCCAAAGAAATTGAATACGCAACAAAACCCTTGGTAATCCGGGTTTCATATTATAGAGAAATTCAAAAGTAGTGTACACTGATCTGGGTTCCAAGCAATGCCAGAACGATTTTTTATTATTAAATATTTCTTATATAGTTTAGCTCCTGCTCCGTTAAAATCCCAACACTTTATGTTGACGATTGCTAAAACGTAGACAGATATTCAGCTATACTTCCTAAGCGAGGGAAAAAGAAGAAATGTCCGACAGTATACTTGATCCTAAATTAAGCGCAATCCGCAAGTGGACGTCATTTTTACTTACCACCAAAAAATTCCCGAAGGCAGGTACAATGTGAAAAGTCAGTGCCCCTAGAGTAAGTGGTTTTTTCAAAGATAAATAAATGTAAGTGAAGATATCTATGGACCTGATAGGGGAAGAGTTATTTTGTAAATATGAAAGGATTTACTACGTAAGAAAAATGTCATGCAAGCATGAGTGAAGACTACAGTTTAATCGGGCTGTTTTCATTGCTTTGACGGTGGCTTGGTCGTAATTCCAAACGCTTACGAATTTTCAGTACCACCAACAGAAAAAACACAACTCAAACTACTGAGACGCTCAGATAAACTGAAGACAGAATTTTTTGTGGAAAAAAATTTTTTAATTTAAATATTTGTCTTACATATTGACATTTTTGTTTTATACTAAAGCAAGTGTGACTCAAAGGAAAGCGAAATGCTATTTCAAGTGGTGTCAGAAGCTGCTTAGTTCGAGGACAAGCTGTGGTCTTAGCTTCGAAACCTGAGGCAGTTGTGACAATAAACATGTTTTATCTGTGTCAGGATACACCCCTAGTGAAGCAATGAGTAAAATACAGTTTTCCTATAAACACTATTTGAATTAAAATGAAAAGTTAAAATAAAATTTCTGTTTACAGAAGTTGAGAAGCGTATTTCCATGTTTTTAAAAGCATTGCATGTCTTTAAATACTTTGTAATGTCTTTGTTGACTTTTTATGTTTCCAACTATTTACAGCCCTATTTATTTAACGTAAAGATGCTTGTTGTGCATGCTGCGTTATAGATTTATTACAGTGGTGACATGACTGATACACTTCCTAGTGGACTATAAAATTTCTTCCTATTTATACACACCTTTGATAAGGGTATCTCACTTGATTATTGATTATCTGTGCCATATATCCCTTATCACGTTTTGATTAAACCAGGGCAGCGGTTAACATTAACGCACAAGTTTTGTTTGTTTCTATCAGGTTCTGCACCCATATTTAGTACTTCAATGGAGTGGGGCAACATAACTAATTGCGAGTTGCATAGTAATGCATAAATGACGTTTCCGATGAGTCGAAATACAGCTGGGGGAAGGTTATAAAATAAACGTATTAAATGCTTCCGGTTACGAGTGAATATGTGGTAGCTTGTGGTTTGAATGAGTGGATGTGATTTATTTTTGGTTGAGGAATGAGATATTGTTTTTGCTTTTTGCTCTTTGGTGAGTTTGACTGGAGACGGAATTGTGTAGCGGGATGTTAAACCGTGGTGTCACCTGATGACAGTTTGGTACTTTCGACGGCAGACAGTGTAATCAACTTGTGACAGGGCCTTGATTTGACCTTACTCGCTGCAGAGTTTACCACGGTGCATGCGAAAAGCCATGCTCGTCGAGAAAAGGCTAAGAAGTTGTCTTACTTTTTTATAGTTTATTGCTAATGTTCACAGCTGCTGTTAGAACGTATAAAGCTGTGTTTCATTTCATCTGAATTGCCAAGAAAACGAGAGAGAGAGAGAGAGAGAGAGAGAGAGAGAGAGAGAGAGAGAGAAAGAGAGATAAGGGGTAAGAGGCACAGATACAGACAGACAGACAGACAGACAGAGGAAGAGGAAGGGCTTTGAGGATTTTGTACCTACTGGGCTTCTATCTTACTTAGCAGCCACATTTCTTTTAACACCCCTTTTTTTTGTTCCTGTTTTAACATTAGTCCGTGTTCGATTTGGTTTTTACCTCCCTTTCAAGCATTTCACTTTTTAGTTATATCTTCACAAGGATCTAGTGTTCCTTCATCATACCCTCCTTTTCTCCTTTTGTGTTTGTCAAACTACATAAACAATTCCCATTATACGTATATCTTCACCTAACTCAATTTTTTACCATTTTTACTTTTGTGAACCGCTAACCCACTTTCTTCAGTAAGCAAACATTTTGAATTATATTTTAGCCTCCATATCTCAGAAACCAATGTCAGTTAAATATCTTAAACTGAAGAAAAGAGTTGTAAACAGCCGACAGCTTTATCAGTTGATAAAATCAGGTTCTGTGTCAATCGACAAATTACGAGAGGCATTTTCAAGGGAATTAGCAAGAATCAAGAGGAAGTACAGGAGAAGATCTCTGCGTTATTTGCGTCATCTTCGCAACGACAAAATCCTGTTAACAAAGATGAAAAGTAAGAGTGATTAAACTTTTTAAATGTACTTTTTAAATATTTATATAAATATTTATATAAACATTAAACAGAAAGCCCGGAGATTTTGCTTAATTCTCTGCAAAGCTCGATCTATCTCCCCCTATCACCCAACATTTGTCCAAAGATGACCCGAGTGTATAGAATTCCCAGTAAAAATACGTCCTTTTCTGAATTCATATATATAAATATATATATATATATGTATATTTATATATGTATATACATATGTATACAAATGTTATTTTGTATTATATTTTTAATATTATGTAAGTTAATTAATTTAACAGTTTATGACTGGCAATATTTTCTATTTTGAAAAAGAAAAATGTAAGAAGAGACGTAAAATTGCACTAACAGAAGTAACATTTTCTGTGAAATTATTAATTAAGAGGCGGGATGTGACACATTTGCAATTTTTTCCAAGTAACATTTATGAGATAGAATTGTGCCACAACTCAAAGCAGTCATTAAGTATGAAAAGTTACGTAAAATTGTAGACAAGATAGTTGTCATTAATTTTATTAAACCTGAAAAATATCTTATTGCTACTTAGAACAAATCTTTAAACTAGCAGCTTTTGTCGATTACTTCTTCTTCTTCGGCCTTCATCTAACGTTTGTCGGGTCGGCCGCTCGGTACCTTTTTCTCTATTGACTCGGTCTTTCCAATCTCCTTCTCTCGCTCCCACCTCTTTCATGTCGATTTGTCGATTACCGAAGTATATAAATAGGTACGTATTTAAATTGTCATAAGTCAAAACAGTGACTTGATTATGAAAAAAACCCTCATTTGGTTGAAAATTAAAACCGATTTTAGAGGATCATATTTGCCTCGCAAGAAATCTAAGGTGCGTTCCAGATGATGATGAATTTTAAAAAGAGGATTTTAAAGCTTACATTTAAGACCATGAAAATGTTTTGAACGAATGTAAACCACAAATAAAATTTCGCAATTTTAGTAAATTTTGGTGCTTGTAGTTTTAACAGTAAGCAAGCATACCACTTGATCAATGTATTGAAGCAATCAAATTTTTTTCGTACATACAATCATACCCTTTAACTTTTGAGACAGTTTTTTGTTAACCTCTGTACTTTATTCTCAAGAATAACACCTTTGCTTTTTACGGCTCTTTCCGTTTCCTTGTCAAGAATGGCAATTGAAAGAGTCAACACTTGCTGTCCTAGTATTCGAGTGCCATATCAAATTAAACTATTGTATATATTTCTAGGAAAACAGCTGGCTGAAAGAAACGTAACTGCCACCTCATTTCGAAGAAAAATCGAAAAAATTGATAGAAAAATAGTAGATGCAAGAAAACGACTAGATGCACTTCGTGAAAGAAAGAGACTATTGAAAGTCAAAAAACCTACTGCCATTCCATCTACAGAAAGGCAGACTTCACCGCCAAGTGTTAAAGAAACACCCAGACCATTGAATTGTATTTGCGAGCCAAAATGGAAACGGAGGAGGAAAACAAAGCAAAAGAAAAGTAAAAAATTAGGCTTAAAAGCTGCACCTAAAAATATGAAGTGTTACTTCCATTCGAAGGATCATTGGAAGACTCCACCATTCTGGACACGTGAGTGTGACTCCTATCTCTTTTCTTTTATTTCATATGTACTCATTTTGTGTAGTGGTACTCCCTGATGGGCGTCATCTGTTGGTAAGTGATTGTATATTTTGAGCCATTTTTCGTATTAGTCATATCTTATCATAGAACAATAGGACCGACAGAAGTTCTGTGTTTCCAGCTTACTTGGGATCAAGGTCGGATCTCGTATGCCCTGTGAGGTGCCCACTGAGAATATGTTTTAACAGTTTAACAGTTTTATGTGTTTTTAAGCAAAGCCGTTTCAGGCTGACAGCTCTCTTCTCTAACCCCCATCCCCCCACATCTGTCAGTTTGTCTGTCTCTGTCGGTAAGTTTGTTTCTGATTGTTCCTGTCTGTCTTAGTCTGTCTCTGTCCCTCTGTCTCTCTCTCTCTCT
>RDPX01000273.1:363570-398078 GCA_003991215.1 Morbakka virulenta
TTTTTTTTCCTTCGATGGCGCGAGGCTGATCAACACCATAATTTCCCCCTCATCAACGTACCATTTTTGAACTATGTTCTCCTGTTTGTTTGACGTTTGGGGCCTTGGCGATGTCAACCCTTTTAGTAGTTGTGCAATTTCTTATTTTTACAAGTCTTTATATCTTTTCTCCGTGCTTTCAAACAAACATTGTGAAAATATTCTTCACACGTCCTGTGCGCACCTTCAAATGGTGCCATCTTTGCGTACCTTTTCGAATTTCAAATATTTGGCGACATTATTCACCTTTTGGCAGAAAAAAAATGGAAGGGGTGGATGGGAAATTATTATTTGTTTGCAATTCTGCGTCCTTTCCAGCACTCTCATGAAATATTTTTCGTACAAGTTGTTGTTATGATTATTGTAACCATTGAAAAAAAAGTGAATCGACAAAGAGAAATATTCAAAATTTGATACAGCAGGGTGAAATTTGAATGAGAATGACTGGAGAATCGCTGGCCCACCACAAGGGCCAGCGATTCCCCGTTTTGGTGACCCCCAACCATTGATCAAGCCAGCATATCTGTGGACGCACAATCCTCTCCATTAAGACAAAACTATAATCCCTTGGAATGGAAAACTTTTTAATAGAGAATATGACATTCATCTGAAAGGTAGCCAGGTCTAACTGCAATTTGTTTTTCTTCGTTTCTTTTAATTCTGACAAGCTTGAAAGCGCCACTTTACGTTGTCTTCCTTAATCCTGGAGTATGATATTCCTGTCTTAGAAACGAAGTCGTAGTTCTGTTGTTGCCTGAGCTAAATATACAAATGTTTTGATGAGATGTTCGAAGATAGGGATTCAGTAAAGAAATGAGAAATAAAGAAGAAGGTTATGCTGCAAAAATGAGCTTGTTAAGGGCGTATTGTACATAGGTCAGTTGTAATAGCAGATGTTCTTGAAAAGTGTAACTTCTGGGTTTGTAACTTTAGGTTTACTCTTATTTTCATAACTACTGTTAGGTGCAGATTGATATTGTTTTAAAAAAGAACAACATTAAGATGTTGATAAAATTAATTCATCTGCTTCTAAAGACGGTATGCCTATTGCCGATTCATCTTGCTGTAGTCATGATTTTATGTTTTTATACCCCGGGAGACCTACAAAAGTATACCTTATTAATGATATCCCCCAGCTTGACTTTGAATACTGTTGTAATGGACGAGCAATATCAAAGTAACGCATACCCAGCCAACCGGCCCCTGAGGAGGCGTCAGTCCATATCCCACCAAAGACTATTACTTTCCATGGCATTCACCCATTATTCTTTGTTAATTCTTTAGACATTTTTTACGTATGTTATGTGGCTGTTGATCTAAGTCATTCTCATTCAAATTTCTGATCAGTTCCGTGATACCTAAGTACAACGCGTTGCATGATATACTTACCGTCCATTACAGCTCTTCTTCAAGTCACTTAGCGAGGTTGATGACGGTTTAATAGTGGAATTTACTACCTTTGTTCCAACGCTTCTCTTTTAGGGTGGGTAAACCACTAGTATAGACCCGGGCCCCAAGATATGCCTGAGTTCAAATACCACTGGAGACGGTTTCTCTGCTTCGCTGAGACTTGGATTTTATATAGATGACCCTTAAAGGTACTTTACGTTTTCATTCAAAGGTAGCTTATAGACACAAAAATGTTTATCTTATTCAAGACCATTAAAAGACGTCAACAGCTTTGATGCAAAATGAGATGCCTTTGCGTTCATTTTCAAAGACTAAAAACAATTTGTTAACTATTTAGAAGGCTGTTTCCCCTTTTAAGGTCCTGTGAGGCCTAACAGACTTCATGCAAGCTTATCTTGTAACAGTTACAAAATGCACTTCCAGTAGATAACGATAAAAGTGTTTGAGTAAGCTCGTGATTGAATAGTGAGACGGCCAAATCAACCATTTTCAAACGGATGGATTTTAACGACTAAAGGCTTCTATTGTAGTTTCCACAGGCTGACGTTAGTTTTTCTTGCCGAAGATAGTAAATAAATTTCAGCGAGTACTTGGTTGATATAGAGACTGCAAGCCTGACTTTGAAAGATTTTAGACTCCACTGGCAATGCACTGGACTGGACTGCACTGGACAGCATGATGATGTTAACGTCCATGCCTTTGGTGACCTTAAGTGCTCATTACGTGACCTGATTATTTCATACTAATCGGACTGACAGACCTGAGACAAGTTACTTAAAACTTTTTACTTGCCCATGATCTTGTGCAGCTTCTTGGTTTACCTACAAGATTTTCTGATTTTAGGATAAGGAGAACCTTTTCATTTCATAAGAACTCTTTTTAACGTTTGTGGCAGAGCATTCTACTGTTCTGTCTTCACCTCCTATTGGATCTGATGTTACTGCCACTATTAACGTCAAGACAACTCTTTTAAGTGTTGTTGACAAGCCGTATCTTCGTAAGACATTTGGTCAGGCTTCTGTGATTTATTTCGACAGGTTTTTGGTGATATTTCTAAGCATTTTGTCTTTGGCAAATCGCCTTTTGACGCTGCAACTGAATTCATGTAATTGGTTCATGTTGATATTGAAATATTTGTGCCTAGTCAAAGGTTGCAAAATCAGAGCTCGTTGTCATTTACAGTTTGATGCACATTGTTTTTCTGGCATCGCTCGCCGCAAGCATTTCTATTTTAGTTGTAACATGGTGAGTGAGATGAAATAGCATTATTTGTGTAAAGTTGATCTGATGCTGGCTGTAATACACAAACTGACAATATGGAGTCAGTTCGTGAATCTCTTTCTTCCCAAAATCTTCGACTTTGACATTTCTGGAAGATTTACACTAGTGTTTTGAATTCTGGCAAGACTGCATTTTTTTTATTAGTCTCTTATTCAACATGGGGTACCTTGAGGAGCAATCTGCAAAGGAAGTTATCTAGAAAGCTTTGTTTTCTATACAGAAATTTCAGTCTATTATTTATTTTTCCAAGTATTTTAGTTCCCATTGATTCCCCAGAAAGATTTTCATCTAGAACACATCCAAGGTATGTGACTTCTGAGTGTTGTTTAATTTCTATATCACCCCTCCTAATGCTAAGACTTTTAATATTTTTGGATTTTTTTCGTCTGAAAAGAATGGATTTGGTTTTATCCTCACCAAAATGAATATTTAATTTGTTTTCCACAAACCAATTGCACAGTGATTCCAAGTTTTTATTTAAGTTTGACTCTATGTGGTCAATATTGTGGTGTCTGACAATTAAGCAGGAGTCATCTGCATAAAGAAGTAGTTCGCAGTCAATAGCCTGAGCCATGTCATTTACATATAGTAGGAATAGTAGTGGACCAAGAATTGACCCTTGAGGTACCCCATATGTAACATTACTGGGGTTTGAAAATTCCTTCCCAATGTTGACTGTGAATAATCGGTCCTGAAGGTAAGATTTAAACCACAAAATTGTAGAGCCACTAAAGCCAAGGCATGCCATTTTATCCAGTAAGATTTTATGGTCAATGGTGTCAAATGCTTTTTGGAGGTCAATCAGAACCATGCCTGTAAGCATATCATTTTCAAATCCCTGTTGAATCCTATCACTCAGATAGGATAAGCAAGTGTCTGTTGAGTGGTATGGACGAAAGCCAGATTGGTATTTATATAATATATTGTTATCATCAAGGTACTTTTGTACTTGGCCATGAATAATCTTTTCAACAATTTTAGAGAGCTGTGGAAGCAGAGAAATAGGCCTATAATTTTTGGGATCACTTTTTGATCCTTTTTTAAAAATTGGTGTTAGTTTTGCATGTTTACAGGCATCAGGAAATGTGGATAGCAGGATTGAGAGATTGCATAGTTGGGTTATTGGCTTTGCTAAAGCAGTTGCACCATCTCTGAGAAATTTTCCATCAATATTATCTAGTCCTCTTGCTTTTTTAGGGTTAATCTTCTCTAAGAGCTTTAAAACATTTTCAGAAGAGGTCAGTTCAAGTGAGAATGGTTTAGAAAGGTTAAGGTGTCTGTAGTACATTCGCACATTGTCTAGGTTATGAGGCATCGATGGCAGTTTTTTAGTGAGATCGGGGGCTACATTTGTAAAGAAATCTCTAAAAATTTCAGCATTGGTTTTATCGTCAAAGCATGCCTTACCTTTGTTGCTCAGACAAATTTTAGAAGATGATCCTTTTCCTGTTGGGAGTCCCAGAGATTTTAAACAATTCCATAATTTTTTAGGTTTTCCTATATTCTCATTAAGTTTTTCAATGATAAAGGACTTTTTCTTTTTTTTTATTAAACTTTGCACAAGGTTTCGGGCTTTCTTGAAGTTTGTGTAATCAGAGTGCATTTTGGATATCCTAAATTTAGTTAGAAGCCTATCACGAGTTCTAATTCCCTCAAGAACTTCTTGGTCCATCCACTCCCGCGAGTCCTTTTTTATCCGAATTTCTTTCTCAGGGGCTAGCTCATTTATAGTGTTTGTAATAAGCTCTATAAATTGTGAATAGGCTGTATTAACATTATTGAATTCTAAGTAGTTGGGGAACTTGATTTCACTTAGTTTGTCTAGGAAAAGTTGCTTTGTGTAATTCTTGAAAGTACGGATCTTGATAAAGGTATGTTTATGTATCTTGGTGTGCTTAGTCTTTCTAGTGCAATAAATCAGTTGGTGATCAGATAATCCCAATTCTATAACCCCATGTTGAGAGACTTTTTGACAGGAGTTGGTAAGAATATGGTCAAGAAGGGAAGTTGAGTTATTAGTGATACGTGTTGGTAATGTAATTAATTGCTTTAATCCATGGTGGGAGCAGAATTCTTTATACCTTTTAATTCCATTAGATGTTTTTTTACTTTCATTGATCAAATTAATGTTTAAATCTCCAAGGATGTAGACCTCTTGGCTATCAAAATTTGCTGTTTTGGAGATTGCGAGAGTTAGTTTATCTAAAAAACCAGATGCTGTTGGAGGCCTGTAAAGAATTCCAACAAGAATTGGTTTTGATTTGGGCAGTTGTATATCAAAAAATACATTTTCAATGTCTGGAGAAAAGTCTTTTCTTACATTGAACACCAAATCTTTTCTTGTGTAGCAAGCTACTCCTCCACCATATCTGTTCCTATCAGATCTTGTTATTTCATACCCATTAATGCCTACTTCATCATCTAGTACAGTTTCATCTAGCTTAGTTTCTGAGACTCCAATAACTGCAGCATTGGTTCTAATTGCTATTTGACGAAGTTCATCTATTTTTGATGAAAGACTATTTATATTCAGATGGAGGAAATGCAAACCTTTTTTATTAAAGTTTTCCCATATATTTTGGTCCATTAAATGCTCCTTAGTATTGGTGTATGATGTATATAACTTTTCTGTGGGTGATTGTGTAAATGAGAAGTCAGCATATGGCAATTGTAACAGGTGGTTTTCTCTTGATTTACATTTACAGGATACACAAATATATTTCATTTCATTCTTAGGATTCTTGGAGAATTTCTCATAAACTGCATCTGAGATTTTATCACATCTTTTGTGCACCCAGAAATGACATTGGGTGCAGGGTAGCCCTTTTCTTACTGATTTATTGCACAGGTAACATGGAAAATAGGAAGGGCCAGGGTGGGGATGAATATCACCTGAAAGTAGTAACAGGAAATTGGAAAATTATCTGTTATTTTTGCATTTCAAGTTTAATAAGACACTCTCTGATAGGTGTTTTTTTAAACATTCAGCTTTGACCTCTTCAATTATTGAGAGGCATTCACATGTAAACAATTCTTTGTTCTGGTAACATTCAAGGTTGTGGAGGGGCTTGGTTTTCTCACATTTCCTGTCATTGTAAGTGACAATGACAAGAAAGGAGAGCATCAGCCATAACACAAAGCAACTTGACCTGTACTTTTGATTTTGTACTCTTAACCTTCTCTTTAGGAACTGACTCCGTAAACTACGCCTTAGCTTGTATTGGGAGATGACATCTTTGGAAGACCAGTGATTAAGATTAAAAATGCTAACAGAAATAAACAGCGGAAAAAGGTTGTTAGTAATATATAAAAATATCCCTGCTAAACTAAAACTAGTAGTGGAGTCCCTCATCCTCCCAAATTTAATTTCTGTGTCCCATTGGTATTATTTGGTTTCCTCTCACGTAAAATGCAAGGACAGGTGGGAGATTGGTCGAGATACGACATGGCCTCAGGCATAAGGTACTCTCTGGCACAAAACAAAGAACTAATCTTTTTAAAAGTGGAATTACCGATAGATTATATACACTGGCCTGCGGAGTTGTAAAATGTTAAGTATGTGATAGCTGCTTCTAAGGTAGTTTGCTATGCAAACTCCAAACATCATACTCATTTTGTCCAATCAGGCCAAGGTTTTGAGGTACGAGGTTGTAAAAGAATTGTTATTAACGCCCTTTAGTGCTATTTATTACCTTTAATTTAGGATTTAGTGCTTCATAAAAGCATACAGTTTAACTAACAAATTTCAGAAAATAAAGATTATACGCTACACAAAAGCTACTCCTGTGCTTGGTAGCCACAGCGTCTCGTTCGAAACATTAACAGTAGTTCTTAAGAAATTTCACATCCCACCGGCCTTGGTAGCGTTCTTCCATGACACCAATGGCCTGGTGGAAACGCTCTCTGTATTCCTCACTTTAAGCCTTCATAGTTTTGAGGGAAACAAGTGGGACCCGTAGAAAGTGCATTTTGACTGACATGGGAGCCCCTAATTTTTGAAACATCTTCAGGAGTTTGTCGACTTCCTTCTCGTATTCTGCACTCCGGTTGTTTCCAAGAAGATTGTAATTATTGACTTAAGCGACAGCCAAGCAAACGGCTTAGTTGCACTCAGTGCACCATCAAACATTGAGTCCTTCATGCGTTCCCGTATGTAAGGTCCATAAAAAACGCCAGCCTTTAGCTTTTCAAAATATATCCGAGGAAACTTATGCTGAAGGAAAGTAAACCCTTTGCCTTCCTTGTCCATTGCCTATACAAAGTTCTTCATAAGTGCCAGTTTGAAATAAACAGGTGGAAAAAAATATTTTGTTTGGTTCAACAAGTTGCCGAGACTGAACATTTTGCAAACCAGGTTCCAAAACTTGTCTTGGTGGTATCATCAGACCGACTGGCCCACAAACACAGCAAGCATTGATACTTTGAGTTCCCATCCTGTAGTCCTAATACCTATCCAACAACCTTAAGATCTCCACAGATCAACCAACCATGGTCATGGTAGTTCAGAGCAGACAGCAACTTATCCATGTTGTCGCAGGTTTCTTCCATTTGTATGGAATGACCAATTGGAATCGAAGAGTATTTATTTCCATCATGAAAGAAAACTGGCTTGAGATTTACGAGTCGATAAAAAGTCTCCACTCCGTAACAACATAGTTCTTTCCAATGGATTTCATCAAATCGGCAATGTTGCTGCAATGACGAGTCTCTCTGGGTTGTAAACAACTGTCTAAATTCTCTTTCACGCTACCAGTAGAATGTTGTTCGAGGCGCAAGCAAATTGTTCTCATGAAGACGAGAACCCAGAAGCTGTGCCAATTCCTTTGAGAGGTTTAGGTCTCGTGTCAAGTCATTGAGATCTGCTTGCGTCAGAGGCAATGGCCAGTCATTCTCTTCTGGTATGTATTCTTCACTCTGTTCTATCGTGTGTGTTTTCTGATTCCAATTCAGAGCTAGATTCCATTGCAGCATCTGGCTTGGGAACAGATAGGTCTGGACCATGAGGAACTTGTCTTATGGCAGAGGGAAGATCAGGATACTGTACCCAATGCTTGTTCTTATGATTGATTCTTTGAAGATTAGTCATGCAAAAATAGCAGTCTGTCACATGATCTTTACTCTCGCTCCACATCATAGGAACAGCAAATAGCTTACTTTTCCTTTTGTTATTTTTTCAATCACACACGTTCTGCACATGTTTTGCAGCTAACTTGGGGTGCAAATGGCTTGTCCTGGTCTCCAAGCTTAACTCCAAAGTAAGCCTTGATACGCTTTGCAAAAATCACGTATTTTTGTAAGGCGACCAGGAAGAATCATATTGCCACATTTGAAGAACCTGTCAGGATGATTTGTACATTTGCGATCCATACTCTCTTGATCTAAAAAACTAAATTGAAACACTACATCTGTTCCTTGCAATTTTAAGTCTGACTGGAGTTCAGCTCTACTAAACGATAAATGACCATCCAAGTGTAAACAGAAGTTTCAGTTTCAGTTTCAGTTTCAGTTTCGTAAAGTTAAAGACAGATGCAGTTTTGGTTTCAAATTCAGGATGCTCCAGTTTCGTTTTCTATATAAAAACAAAGATTGGTCTAGCTACAGCCCTCTTTTTCTTGAACTGAGTACTATTCAAGGGTTCAAACGTGTACTAATCATATCTCAAAAACTTAACCTGACCAAAGAAAAAGGGATGGTACTTTTGGATTCACCGCACCAAAAATACACAAATAAGTTGAAAAAGCATCGACCTTTGAAAAAATACAACAACCCCAAGAAAGATCTGCAGAAAATTAGAAACCAATCATAATAATGTTAATGTTCATGCTTCAGTGCCTCTCCATTTCGCTTAGTCATTTCAAGTTCTTACATTGCATATTGATATGGAAAGATGTTTTGCCAGGAGGTTTTTTGCACCCTCTATCTTTCGACTGCAAAGGACTAAGGGTCATGAAAATAATAAGAGTGTGAAGTGAATGCAGGGGTAAGCAATAGAACACCAGGCTAGTTTGCTGCGGCCACTATACTGTAAATGGAAATATTTGCTCGGCAGTTGCCTTTCTATAGCTCTTCTGCTCTGCAACATGCATCTCAAGTCTTTAATCAGTTACATAATTCATCGAAACATCCACTACCCTGCTTCCGATGACGTCACCGTGACCAAGGCATAGAAGCTAGAGGAAAACTATGCATTATCGCGTAGGGTTGTTTAAGTACTTACAAAAATGACTGAAGAAAGGAAGGTGGCTGGGATATGTGTTTGCTTCATTAATGAGTATTCCTTAAGAATAGAAGCAACCCCATCGAAAGTAACATAGGAATGATGAACCATGATTATTTCAGAAAGATAAGGACTCGTCTTTCTACTGAGCAGCATCATTTGCATTTTTACCACATTAAAAGAAAACAAGAAGCCAAATAAAAGCAATTTCTTTCCCATTCTCTTGAAAGCCTAGTCTGTTCTGTGATGGTACGTATATCCGTTCTGTGACTCCATGTAGAAAGGTGCTTTTTCATCTCACCTTGGTGTTCTTGATCGAGTTCAAATTGAGTTTGTACCTTGGTTGAAATCTTTCTACTGCACAACCATTGCCTTATAGACGAAATGTGGCTAGTCGTATTCTTTTCTAAAAGTATTATCATTGGAGGTGGTTTGATAAGCACCCCTCGCTGATACTAGCTCAGCTTGTTGCAATGCTTGTGACTCGCTTCTCTAAATATCGTATCAATATGCAATTGTTTCTCCTTGTTGTAGTAAATATTTCTTTGAATGTAGTTTTTTTCTTCGGACGGCTAGGTTGGTCGAACTCTTGGCTTTTAAATGCTTTCCGCTATCACGTTACTTGCAATGTTAGTCTGAGTTTAACTTGTCTGTAAGTCTGAACTCTTATTTTTAGTCTCTTCTTCATAGTTCTGTACCCTTAGTATCTTTATACTTACATGGTTCTTAATCATAAAGCCAGAGAAGCCACAGGGATGACTACCTAGCATCCGTAAAATATCGTTTGAGACCAGGTTTTTTTAATGGTATTGTGGACAAGGTTTTTTGAGAGCACATGTACCCCACAGCTCTGGGTATTTTTCACCATGAACAGAAAGGCATTTGTTTACTTATAATACCAAGTAATAATGTTTAATTTTACCACCCATTTTTAGGTGAAGCGTTCAGAAGCTGCAAAAATTCACCAAATAATACATTTTGGTGTTTACGAAAAATCAATGAAACTCACAACTTTATTTACTGTGAATTTGTTACATCGTATGTGGAGTACTACGACCTTAACAAGGACCCCTACCAAGTGAGTGACATTTTGTTGAAAGCAATATTTCTTTTGATTATGATATAAAGAAGGGAGGCTTTGTTTGGAGGTAAATCTGCTTTTTAATCCTTGCCATTCGTTCATATTTAATATGCAAAGGCACTGCAACCCAAAATGCATGGCAGAGAAGCAGATTTTAAAAAAAATTGCGTTACTCTTAAGAGCAAAAGCAACGACACAAGTTTTACTGATGAAGATATAGATGAGGATATAAGAGTTCCACGCTGTCGTTAGCTTTATCAAGATAAGGAATAGTGCAGTCCGCAGATGAATAGAGATAACACGGAAAATGAAGTTTGTCATTTCCAGAATATCTCATCTTACGCCAATTAGCAACGCTAAAGAGAGGAAAATGTGCTTGTTTCAGTAATTTAGGGGTGTTTACTAGATGATAATATGTGTGAAAGAATTGTTATTTGCATTTAAAACTGCCTAGTTTGCTTTTTAAATACTATATGTTTCAAAACTTGATACTCTACCGCCTCGTTAAGACAACACCCCCAAGAAACAATACTGCCTTTGGTCACAAGCTTTTATTTGTAGGGCCTTTTGCATACCTCGATACCCATCTTATGTTAAAGTAGGTTTCTCATTCACTGTTTAAACATTGCTGAAAATATAGAAATTTGGTGAAAAAAGTAACCATTTACTTACTCGACAGCCGCCTAATTTAACAGTAGTAGGTGGACGTTGGCTGGTGTATGATTGCTGCTAGTCGCTGACCGCCGGTGTCCGGCAAATGAGATGGTCTTATCATAAGGTTGGCATTACTTTGAAAATTTGAAAGCTGCTAGCGAAATAGAAAATTGAGACTCAGGGTGCTTTTACACACAGGTCTAAATTTCTTATCAAGTATCTACTTATTCCAAATTCCTTGCTTTTTATTAAGGAAGTGATTGCAATGACCATCTGTTACAATATTCTTTAAACGTTTATTGATCGACTAGTATGATGAAGTGAAAGTTGGATAATATGTTGTTTAATTCGTCGAATTTTATCCTGGTAAAAATGTGCTTGCAGATGTTCCTGCAATGTTTTAGCCATAATGACAGCATTGACAAATAGGAGAGAAAGATTGGACATTTGACCTAACTTCTGTGTTAGGTGATTCAAGAGTGAGTAAGCGGGTTTATAAGATTTCAAAGTATGGCAAAGGTTGTAAATAGCATGTATATTTTTAAATGCACGAAAACCATTTAAAGATTAAGAGGGGAAATAGGTTTTTGTTTTTATTCTTATGTACCTGTACTCGTATACCGCTTACCTTCTGTTTTTATTTTTCAGTCTAAAACAGTGCTCAATAAAATTTAATTCTGATGAGTTAGAACAATTAGAGCTATCATTGTTTTGTTTTTAAACTAGTTTTTTTCTGTATGCTATATGATAATATGACCTTTGATTGACAAAGTCATCTTTTTTTTATAGTTGGAGAATAGTCATAGATCTTTATTACCCAGCACTATTCTTGAATTTAAACGGCAGTTGACCATTTTGAGGAATTGCATGGGGACGGAGAAATGTACCATGACAAACGGGAAGACCATGGCAGAGTGGAAGGTAACAGTTTTCCGTTTAATCGTCGTAATTGTTTAAAAGATTCCTTCGTCGTAAGTTAATGTATGGTGCCTACTTGATGAAAAAAACCCATACACATATATTATATATATTTATTTATATATCGTTAAATAACGGTGGGAGAAACCACGCTAGTTCGGTGCTGACAACTGAGTCGTAGTATCATACTGTAGATGGAGAGTTTTGCTCGGCCGTTGTCGTTCTGTAGCTCTTCCGCCCGACAACATGCATCTCAAGTCTTTAATCAGTTCCCTTATTCATCTGCCTCCGAAACATCCATTACCCTGCTTCCGATGACTTTCCCCCGACCAAGACAGGGAAGCTAGAGAGATGCTACAGCTTGCCCAAGGGCGACCTGAAACGATGCATTGTAGGGTAGGGTTGTTTAAGTGCTCACAGACATGACTGAAGAACTGAATGTGACTAGAATGTGTATCATGTTGGATGTGACATTTGTACTAGAATAGGATGGCTCATACCAAGGCAGATGGTACCGTTTTTATAATTAGAAGAGGAATACACCAAAGATGCCTGACACCAAAAGACTTGCTCTCGTCATACAAAGACATGATTATGCGTAAGATATTGAGGAAGTAGCAGTGGGCGGAATAAGCAATAAGCAATAATGAGCAATAATACATTTACGATACTGTTATTTGTTTAGGCTTGGGAGGAATAGGTGCAAAGACTGTTTAATGCCATAGTTAGGAAACCAAAATAACGAGAGCGAAAGAAGACTTGGTTACATGGTTATATCTGAGACATGTTAAACTCCATTAGTGTTTATTAAATGTTTATGGTCAGTATTTTTAACAAATGATGCAGTTAAAATGTTTGCCAGCATGACTAACTGATAGATCATATGGATTGCTTGATTTTAATTAGCAGATCCAAAGAAAACTAAATAAATAATAATAATAATAATAATAATAATAATAATAATAATAATAAAGAGCGGTGGTTTGCCGTTGCCTTCCGTCCAGTATTTTTGTGGAGATACCATCTCAAGATGGGGTGCCTTCCAAGGCTGTTGAGCTGCTACTGCCCTTTTGGATGATGTGTAACCAATTAAAGGGATCCTTGCAGATACTACCACTCATGGTATCGACGTTAAGCTGCATCCGGTTGTGGAGTTTCGACGTGGGCGAATGAGGTTACCCTTTGCCACAACTACCTCTAGGTCAATTGAACCAAGAAAATATTGCAAGACACAATGTTAGGTATGACACGGTTGATACTAACCATGAACCTTTGATTGTTAACCAAAGAATATAATTTGATAACCTTGAGTTTGACGGGTTTAAAGATAATTTGACAGCTAATATTGAAAAATACGACTCACTCGATATGTTAGAGCGTGAAGGTTTAGTAAAATTAAAGCTGAAAAAATCTCAGGAGAAATACTTAGACATGGCAGGAGGAAGAAATTTAACTGGACATCACTGAACTAAATACAATCATATATGCGTGTACCAAAACAATCGAATCAAAAGTAGGTGTTAAACGTAAACCACTAAAGTAACGTCATCAGCATAAAAAGCCAAAATGGAAGAGAGATATTGAGAAAGCAGCTGATGGGATGCGTGGTGAGATCTCAATCCTAAATGAAATGGAAAGGGGAAAGGATCCTACTAGAAATCCCCCCAATTAAGGAAGAGTTGAAAAAAAATGAAGACTAAGGCCCAACGTTTGTCAGTTTCTACAGACAGAATAAAGTTTTTCAAAATGATGCTAAGAAATTTTCCAGAGAATTAGGGAAAAACAAGAACCAGTTGTAGAGGTCCCAAGTCAAAACGCTATTGAAAATTTTTGGAATGAAATCTGGGGAGAGGAGAAAGGATTTAACAAGACTGCTGCTTGGATCTCAAATACAGAAGCAAACAATGCTAATGTCAATGAACAAGAATGGGATGATATAACTATGGTAGAACTGAAGTCAGCGCTAACAAAATCACTAAAGTGAAAATCACCTTGGCCACACGAGTACACAAATAGACACAACTGCGTTGGTCAATATATTCATTGGAAAGTTTGTAAATTCTATGATATAGAAGTTGTTGACATGTGGTACGAACACAAACCACTCCCAGTAATCTATTCGTCGAAAATGACCATTCTTTGAGATTTCTCAAGAAGGACAGGTCGAACAATTCAAGCCAACAGACCAGACATTGTCATAAAGGATAAGTTGAGTAAACAATGCCTGCTGATTGATATGAATGTCCCGTCCGATAGTAACATTATATGTACGATATTAAAGAATGGTTGGTTGAATTTGGAGAACACCAAACGACGTATATTTCATGAAGCTGATCGTAGCAATGATGATATCTATCGCGTGGATGAGGATTTTGATGGAGAAGTAATGGCTGAATATATAGAACCAATAGAGAATGAATTTATTGAAGTAATGCCTGGTGAAGATGACTTAAACCAGGATGAGTGGATGACACGTAATATAGTTGATAATATAGTTACCTTTTATTGAAAATTCAATGAGTAAATGGAATGTAAACTTATTTGCAAATGGAGATTTTTTTGGAAACGTTAGAATCAGCAGATGCATCTTCCAAGGAAACAGTTTGTTACCATTGTTGTTTGTAGTATGTTTGATTCCTCTAAGTCATATTTTGAAGAAAATGTAGGCTGGATACAGCCTCGAAAGTGATGAATAATTGAATCATTTGTTATTCATGGATGATTTGAAGCTTTATTGGAAGGATCAGAAAGAATTGAATTGATAATATCTAGAGTTAAAATATTTAGCCATGATATAAAAATGGAATTTGGAATTAAGAAATGTGGTATTTTGATCTTGAAAATAGGAAAAATTAGTAGAACAAATGGAATTGTATTGCCACCGGGGGAATGTTTTGAGAGCCTTTTTACACCACTCAACTAAGACCACAACTAAATTTAACGGAACAAACCCTATTTATCATGGAGATAAATAGTTGGATATGATGGTCGCGCTAATACTGATGCTGGAGACTTTATTAATTTTAAGAGATTGAATGATGCACAATTTGAACACGTTAGAGCAGAGATTAGGATGAATGAAGACGATGTGTATGAAATAGAACCGGAAATGAATGAAGCTAATATTGATGAGTTGCGTGACCCAGTTGTCAGAGTCGTTAAATTAACGAATGATGATGAAATATAGAATATGATAAATCAGGTTAGAAACCAGACGCATAATGAACTACAACCACCTCCAGGTCACCTTTGAGCCAGGTGTAGTACCTCTTATTTCTTCCCGAGACCATGAAGTATAGGGTTGGGTTCCGGCCAAGTCTGTCCCATGGCTAGGATGAGGTCATTAGTCTTAGTCGGTAATCATCCCATGAGAGGGAAAACTCAGAACAATAAATCAGCCGTAAATTCCAGATGGGGTGTAACTGTGTCGCATGGTCAGGTTTAAGTCTTCAGCTTTATTTGGTAACTTACCAAGAGATGGTGACTCGATGGAGAGTTGAACATGCATGTTATGAAGTGTTATATTTTGAGCAACGTGATAAACAAATCCGGTAAGCTCATAAGTGGATATCGACAAAGAATACATAAAATTTGGAAGGATAGAGGGCTGTTTGATATCACCGAACAAAATCTAAACGATCGAGCCAGAGCTATACGCAATGACGAATCGTTGTCGAACCTTGGAGATAAAAACGATAAGGAGAAATATTGTTGTTGGTTGTTGAAAAATAAAGATGTCGGCAAACAAACTGAACTTGATAGAGAAAATGTAATGGAACCATTTTTTTTAAACAAAAGAAGACTGTCTGAAATGAATGGAAAGGTTAATGCAATTATTGGTGACATTGAGACAAGTGTTATTACAAGTACCTATAACCTGATTAAAGCAGTAACTGTTTTAACAATTTAACAATTGGGATTGAAAACGTCTGACGGCATGTAAAGACCTTGGTGGAAGGGAAGAATCAAAGAATCCATTAATGAATCACGCAGACATACTAACATACTGGAGAAAAACTATAGAGGTGAAAATCCAAAGAAAGTGAAATTTACCGAGATAGAAAGAAAGAAGAGAATAAAACGTAAAGGGGTTGTTGTGATTGAGGAAATAAATCGCCGTCTTTATGCTAAAAATGTTGAGCTTAAACAATATGAACAAAGAATTGAACAATATAGAATCAATTGATTGTTTAAACAGGACCAGGAGAAGGTATACCAAGAACTTAACGGAAAGGAAAGGCATATAACGTCGTACCGAAAGCTGAAGAGAGTTTTGAATTCTGGTCTAATATTTGCTCTAACTGGATGGTGGATGGTGTGATGCATTGTTAAAGTACTGGTCTATGTGAGTTGGTTCCTGTAGATAGTAACAGAAAAGGTACAGTTTGCTTGTCTCATCATTAGGACATCAAGGAAGCGCAATTCTCTTTCTTCTGGTCCGAACACGATGTTTGAGTGAAGACTGTTGATGTGCTCAATGAAATATCGTAGATGATCTTCTTTAGTAATTGCACAAGCATCGTTAACGTATCATACCCAGACTGCGGCATTGTCAACAGCAGACCAAAGTCCTACTGTCCAGCAGTCCTCGCCACACATAGACGTCTTGACTCGTACATCCTTCCTGTTCCTTTTCCAGATGACGACATAGATGGTAAGATGCCACTGTTAAGAACGTGGGTGCAACCATAATGTACTGTTGCAGGTATGAAGGTGTAAAGTCAATTCATGTTCTGCCCAGGTGTAGAGGAGTATCAAGCCGCTTAATTTGTGGCTGCCAACACCATGCTTTCCAGTCACGCCTTTCCATGTGGTGTTGCCGTAGCCAACTCGCATATTAATGTCAGAATTGGGAAAACTGGTGGTTAAAGCATTCAGTTTTCATAAAATTTGCCCTTAACTTCATCCGGGCAAGCCATGGAATTATTGCTGACAATGGTGGCAAACGTCTGGCAAGAGAAGTCGCATCATTAACAGGTGATCGTTAACTCTATATAGCAGACCAGCCAGCTTACCAATAAGGGATGGCTGCAATGAAAAACCAATGCAAGCCTTTCGTCCCGTGTGAGGCGAAAAGAAAGTGCTCCATGATCCTCTTTTCATAAGACAATAGCTACATCATTAACAGGCAAGTATTAACTCCTTTCAGGAGAGCAGCCAGCTTGCCAACAAGGGATAACTTAACTGGCAAAACAAACTCCAGCCTCCTGTCTGTCGTCAGGTTCCAATGCACTCCAAAAGAAAATGTAAACTTGCTAAGTTGTTGTGTAGCAGGCATCGTCCAGAGCACCTTTTTAGCCCTTTCTTAGGCCATGTAGTCGAGCAGTGTGTTACTGTAGAGGGCTGCCCAGGCTTTCAGATGGCTGCTGGACACCTTTGCTATCTCTTCCATTTAAGAATGAACCTTTCAACTGAGCAGCCTGTTTGTCAGTTCACGGCTTCGACTTCCAGTGTGCCCATATCTGTTGCTTCGTCGCTCTTCCGTCGCCACAGGACTTAAGACTGATGGGATAGCTTGTCATGTGATTGAAGACAAGATGCCTTTGTTTAAAGTGATGTCGTGGTCGACCTTCTCACTCATCCGAGACCGTCATTATCCAGTGACAGGACTGGTTCGCTGACCCGAGATGTAAACGGATGTACTCTTGTTCTGTACACTACACAATGCAATGCAGTGAAATGCACTGTTGCTTTCCATTTCGTTGAGCCTTGAAGGTTTCATCGGCAGATTCTTAATGATAATTAAGTGTAATAAATTGCTGACCTCAGGTTAGTGACAGCACATTTATATAACGATGAAGATTTGTTAATGGACAGGGAATGGGATGAGATCGCCAAGATGTAAGGAACCTGTTTTAAGCACTTTACGTAAAAATACCCTGCCGGTCGAATTGATCTATCTTTAAGAAATTTGACCGATGGCTTTTTACTTTCTTGCGAATACTGATCGACGATGTCTTCCAGTTTCTACTTTATGTAAATCTCTCGTTACACTAGACTCAATGACTCATAAAAATCATGTTCTGCTTCTAATTAAAGTACTGACAGATGTATTTTATTTCGTTTTAGGATGTGCTTGCCAACATCGAATATCACAGACAGCGCAGTTTGGCCAAGGAATAAAAATCCCTTGAGTAAATGCCACTTTATTGGACGTGTATCTTGATCAATATAGATATGTAGTGGCTTTCCTTTTTTGTTACAAATATTACATTCTAACCCAAAAAATGTTTAAAACGGGTAGAAAAGTCAGGTGTAAGCTGTTATTGAAACATATTAAGGCTAAACTACAGCGTAATGCTGTTGAATTATTGTACTTTTTAGAATTCGTGCCTTTTCCCGTGTTGCAGACACCGATTTCATTTCTCAGAAAAATTTCTTTGAATTTTTATGTCGAGTACTTTTAAAATAATACTCAAAATTAAAAGCGGGATTTTTCGCTTTGCTGAAGGTATTCTTTTGAAAGTAAAGGAGTATAGTTTATGACTACTTTCAATAAAGGATGCTGCTTTAATGTTGGATTGTATTTTATGAAAGGAGGGGTTTAGGAGAATCTCACGTTTATAGATGTAACTACGTGAATGTAATTGAATGTTGCTTAATGACACCCCATTTTAAAGATCACCGATTAATGGCGAATTTCAACTTGACTTGATAGAAGAATCAAAAGAAATATATTTTTTTTCATTTCGAAGAGTTTCAGCATTTTCTAATGTAAAGCACGTGGTGTAACCAATACAGTAAGACGTCATTGATTAGTTAAGACATGCAAGCATTATCACAATGTGAACCAATACGAATTCGAACAATGCTGTACTATAAGCCGGCAACATTTTTTTACTAGACGAAGACGATGGGGAAGATTCGGAGTACTAAGTGTACAAGCCTTCGTGAATTATTTATTTAGGAATGCATTGCATCAAATAAAAAAGGTGTTTTGCGAATGGTTAAAAAGATACCTAGTAAATATGTTGGGTTCAGTAAAATTTATTGACATCCTTAAATTTGTATTGTGAGAGAAAAACAGCTTTCTGTACATAGAGCAGTTGAAATGCAATTATGGATTTGAGTAAACTAACACCACACATTTCTCTGTGACAAGTAAATGTGTAGCCATTTTATTACGACCCCTTCTAATAGGATGACTTTAAAACAGTTTTACAGTGTAGAAATAAAGACTAAATTTTGTGAAAATTCGACAAAAGTTAGGTTTAACTGATTAAGATATAAAGTGAGACTTGTGCATCTTGTATCTGTTGTTCTGTATTGTTTTATCGATATGGAAAAAGCTTACCGTAGGCTACGGTACCAGGTCCTGTTGACCTTTCTGCGGCTTGCGCAGGATACTTAATCTACATCATTTTAACCACTTAATTTGTAGGGTTATTTTAGGGGTATTTTCTTATATTTTTATTACTGTAGTTGTATTTTAGTAACAGTCAACACTTTAATATTACAAGTTGCTGATGGACAAAAGCATGATATATACTTTGTTTATGATTTCAGTATACTGATGTATAGTGAAAGTGGACTAGGAGCAGACAACATAAGTCACTCCTGTCTTTAATAGCTTACATTATGGGTAAAGGTTAAGTTATTTAAAACAGCAAACTAAGAACTGTGGTTATTGTTTGGTACAGCTGTACTGTAACTACCAGATTTCGAGTTGGACCTGCCACAGTTTTTTGTATCTGACAAAAAGCCGTTTGTTGGTCTAAGGGACGAAATCGAGCTGAGCAATACTTGAACACGTCAATAAGTGCATAAATAGGTAAATGAATAAATAATAAATAAAATGATCATTTTATTTATTATTAAAGCTTCTCAAACCTCCTTCGCCTTCCTATCTATCTGTGTATAGTCTTTCATCACGACCTTACTTGCCATGGCTGTTGGCTTCCCTTAGCTCATCTTTCACTATTTTATCCAAACATTCTACATCGCCTTTTTCAAGTTTACAGACATTCATGATACAACCTGCCACTGGGACCACTCTTGCATTAATGGCTTGCATGATATGCTTATCATTCATTTATCATTAAGTTGCCTTGTCCTCTACCTTATCTCATTCTTCACTCTTTCCATTATCATGTTCACGTCTATTTTATCACCTTGTTCACATCCTAAGTGCTTGCAGGATAGATCAAATGATCACCTTTGTTCATCAGGGAATAGGCTAAGAGCCCTCCTGATGGTTCTTTCTGCCGGTGCTTTAATTCGATATCTATCTGTCTCCTTTAATAACATCGCAATTAATACCTCTGTCAGACAAACCCCCACCGGTGAATAAGTGTCTTCTTTTAGAAACCACTATGATGTTTATTCATCTACCCACTTTTTTTTTATCTTTACACTTTCATTTATTTCCAATCGTGTGGGCCAATCTTTCATCATTGCTTTAAAAATTTCTAAAACTTTATTCGGTGTTCCCACCCGTCTATACTCCCCATCCAATTGTGTCTGACCGTATCATATGCTTTTTGGTAGTCATAGAATGGCACTGTTAAGATGCCACTTAATCCATTATGGCGTTATCTACCAACAATAGATCCACTGTTCCAAATACTCTCGAGCACGTTCCCAGCTGAATTTTGTCCCAAATTCCATTTATTATTATTATTATTATTGTTATTATCATCATCATCATTAAAGGAATCAATAGTATCCAATACATGAAAATCATAATGCTTTTTCGTAAAGGCACTGATTCCAAATTCATTTGAAAACATCTGAATGAGCATATTGGTACCCACTTCTTCTTCTTGTCATTGCCTGGATAAAACAATAGGAATTAAAAATCCTTTCACTCTGAAAGAATTTTTGCAACTGTTCATTAAAAGTTGTTCCCGTTTGTAAGGAACCTATTAAGGTATAAATGTGGAAAGTCATGCTTATTACCACCTATTATTTAAACCATATTTATTGTCACCTTTAACATGATGTGACGGGGTTTTGAACCATTCTGTTTCAACTTCCGATCTCTCTATTTTCCTGAATTTGCCATGTGTGTTTGGAGGAAAACTAATACATATGGAGACGTAAATGACAATTTCACATTATGTGTTCCAGCTAAAGAGAATTTTTTCCCAGTTTTGTGTGAGTTTTCAGCTGTGGTGATAATAAAAAATAAGTCATTTCATTTGGGTTATACACAGTGATATTGTGTCCTTTTTACACCATTTTTGAAATATCAATCATTTTTTCACATTGTTAGGTTAAAAGAAAGTTTGTTCATATATAGACCTTCAGCTCTCTAATTAGACAAAAGTAAACAATAGCACATATTAGACAAAACTGAACGTTTGTAGCCCAGAACTACTTTAACAATTATCATTGTTAGGTTATTTTTTGAAAAATTTGTTTTGATGTGTTACAGCGATATATTATTGAATGTTCAATCAATTTGATTTCTCACCCTCTTGTCCGGACTCCTTAGAGTCGAATTGTACTTGGCACGGGAAACGGTAGCGTTTAGGTCGTCCATGGTTACTACGAGGAAAACATGAAGTCATAATTTAGCGTTGATAAGCATCCGCAGTATACCTTTTTTATGACCTCCTAGTCCACCTTAAAACCAATCATCAGCCAATTGAGGGACTAAATATAACTGGATCACACAGAAATATGGATCTTACTTCCACGAGCAAATGAAAAAAGAATCGTCTACGAGACGTTTTCACCCAGCTCATGATCCATGTTTATTAATTTTAGTTATTGGTGACATTTAGGTACCTGAGTGACAGCAAAGCACGATACAGTTCTTGTTGGTGTGCTATGTATTAATTACATATATATATATATATATATATATATAGAAATGTATGAGATTGTGTATGACTAAGGTAAAAACGATGAGTTGTGTTAATTTACTCTATTAAAGTAGCAGTATTTTTCCCTATTTTTGCAAGCTTGAAGTGGAATACTTGGTTACAGGTTCCTATTAAATAGATGGGGAGTTTTTTGAACTTGAAAAGGTGTTGATAAAGTCCTTTACCTCTCATACGTGCAAGTACTTTTTAGCTCCCTACCGTGGGTTTTGCTACATTTACTATTCCTTTTTTCTTTTCACCACATTTTCTCGTTTCATCTGTAACGCCTTCCTTCCCCCCACCACCTTTGTCTCACCTTACTTGCACCTTCCTCTCATTTTTCTCTCACCTTTCTCTCACCTTTCTCTCACCTTTCTCCCACCTTTCTCCCTAGACAATCTCTGAGGACCCATTTGGAGATGGCACAGCATAGGAACCATACGTACGTCGTAATATCTCGCTCCCTTTCCAGTTTTTAAACACCATATGGTTTCTTGACACTTTCGTGCCCATACAGCAATGCACATTCATCAAGGCGACTAACGTTTGGACGTCAAGTATAGCCCAAACCTCGTTGCTAGATCATCATATTTGATTTTTTTCTAAAGTTAAGTGCAAAGCCTTTCTTTAATACCTCGGGCATTAGCCTCGACGACTTCGCTACTTGCAAGATCATAGTGAGAGTAATTGGCTATATCGAGGACCGATGACAATGAACTTTAGACTTGCATTGAAATAAAGAAGACTAATAAGAAGACTAATTGAGATTTGTTTAATTGTTAAATTTCAAATCCAGTCACTGCAGGTAATGGCTTTCAAACGGTTATTATTGATGGTGATTATTTTAATTATTGTTGGATGATAGAAGAAGCGACAAAGCCGTCATTGCAGCTGATAAATGCAGAAATTAGAATGCTAACAAAAATTAACATGCATTACCAATCAGATATGGACAGGCTGAACCAAAAAAGAAACGAGGTAAAAGGTTAAAATACTACAAAATAAGGGGTGGGCGGGAATTGCATAGATTTTTTGGGAGAACTTTTGACAGGCTGGAATATGAATTATCAAAAGCCTGAATTGTGCCACCTCAGAAATTTAAGGTACCGGCATGGTCACAAAGGGCATTAATACCATTGGTCAAAAATAGTACTGGAACCTTGGTAGAGAAAAAAAGTGCTTGGTACTTGGTAGCAAAATCTGAAGAAATTAAAGTAAGGAATGAAAGCGCATTACCCAAAGCTGCATGAAATAGAGTGGGTCGTAAGAATACTTTTTATTGCATGAGATAGTAACCCAGGCAAAAAAGGAAATGGTGAACACTTACGCCAATAACTTTTCTATTCATTTTATTATTTCGTTTTGAAGCTCAGTTTACAAACTGGAAGATGTTAACTGAACATCACGTTGCGACTCGCAAACCTCAGAGTGCAGAGCGCAGAGTCCTTGCTGTTCCCAACAAGCAAGCCTTCTGTAAAGTTCCAAAATGAGAATCCGGGCCAACTTTCTCAAGCCAATCATGGAAATCCTTAAATAAAGTACCCAATGCTCCAAGGATAATGGGAACCAATTTTATTATTATTATTGTTATTATTATTATTCTGTCAAGTTGTCGAGTGTTGGCGTAGACGTCTACGGCTCTCATTTAATCACAAAATTTTTGCCTGGTTTTTAAATATACCAAGTACAATTTCATATCAATCGACTCGCCGTCGCACAAGGATTTTGGAGATGTACAAGGCGGTTTCAGGAAACTATCATGACAGAGCTTTGACTCGAACTTGAACGGACTTGAACCCACTAGCATCACGCTCAATCACCGTTTGTCCTTAAGGCACTGCACGTAGAATCAGTGTCTCTCCAATGGTATGCAATTTGGCACATTTTGTGATTATCAAAGATAAGTTGTAAGAAGCCGTTGTTTTGTTTTTCTGTCTTCTTAAAAAGAGATGTAACAGTCGTTCGTTTGGTGTTTTGCTCCTTTAATTTTCGAAAAGAAACTCGTTATCTCCGTATTTACTTTCCACATATTTGCTCTACCTTNTTTTGTTGGAAAACGTTTGAGTTGAGTTTTCGATACTTTTTGACATTGTTTGTGGTTTGTTGTGTGGAAAGGAATTTCAATCTCTTGGACGCCATTTCTGGAGATGTACAAGGCGGTTTCAGGAAACTATCATGACAGAGCTTTGACTCGAACTTGAACGGACTTGAACCCACTAGCATCACGCTCAATCACCGTTTGTCCTTAAGGCACTGCACGTAGAATCAGTGTCTCTCCAATGGTATGCAATTTGGCACATTTTGTGATTATCAAAGATAAGTTGTAAGAAGCCGTTGTTTTGTTTTTCTGTCTTCTTAAAAAGAGATGTAACAGTCGTTCGTTTGGTGTTTTGCTCCTTTAATTTTCGAAAAGAAACTCGTTATCTCCGTATTTACTTTCCACATATTTGCTCTACCTTTATGGTTTTACAGCTTCTTTCGAAAATTCAGCTTTGCACAAGAACACATCGGCTGCTGTTCATTTGGAGGTGATGGAATGAATCCAAAATTTAAATAATCGATTGGATACTGACGACACTTTCTCTTCTCTGCCATTTTCCTACCAAGCCAAAAACCGCAAAATTCTGTGCTCTTTGTCTACTAAATCGAAATCCAAAAGGTGTCGTATCTGTTTGAAGGTAAGTTGAACAAGTGAGACCGTGCACAAGGATTTAGTCCCTTCCTTATTCTGATTCCGGTAGGAAGTACCGGAAGTCTGGTTTCATTCATATTGAATCAGGTGTTGAACGCTACGTAATACAAAGGGCGCTTTTGGCACAGTTGCATGTGGCGTTAATCCCCGTTGTTTTTCCTTTCAAAAGTATCCAAACATGACAGTAACGCAGCTAAAAAAGGAAACAATGAACTTCAAGAAATAACGTTGCAAGAGATACTTTCACATGTTTTAAGAGGTTCTTTCCTTATACATGAATAATTTAATGTGATCTCAGATGAAGGTTATGCAATGCCCTACTTTATTTTTGGCAGATTTTGTCATGGTCGTCTTATTTCTAACAGCGCTCCCTTTATTAAGTTAGCGTTCCCTACTGCCAGAAAATTTTCCAGCGCCCCCCAAAATTTTCAAAACGCCCCCGTTTGGAACCAATGCGTCAAACGAAGAGCATAAAAAGAACGTGTTTTCAAAATTCAAATTGCGATGTGGTGCATAAAATTTATGCTAAATGGTATCAGGGGCGGCAAACAATTTTCGACTAATTTCAGATCCATCGCCCAAGTGGAGATACGGAAAAAGAATGCTGGCGACTTGGAAAAAAGGGATTGTTTAACACAACGAAGCAGCATAATACAGGGCACGTGTTGAGTATTTAGTAGAGGCGATGAATCGATGGCACAAAATTGATAGAAATTTTAACATGAAAAAAATGTTCTGCCGCTTCATATAACCTGGAAAAAACCCCAAACAAACGCCGTTCAGTCCTTGCACTCTCAGGCTCACATATTGTCTTAATGCATGCGAATTTGGCCTCCCTAACCAAATACAAAGTCACTGTGACCAGAACAAGGAAAGAAAAATGTTAAATTCTAAATTAATGCTGATATAGAAGAATACAAAAATATATAAACAAATCTTTCATGAAAGAGAACACATTCATAGAATACGTCATTCACAAAAACCGAATAAATACATTTGTATTCACAAACGTGACAGCTAGAGCATTATGATATGAAAGGTAGAACGAGTAAAAAACAAAAAAGAAGTAATGTCGGCACAGAAGGATGCGATTATCTAATGATCGTGCATCTAAAAACATCTAAGCACATCTTTGCAAATGTCTTGGAAGCATCCGTCATTTAATCCGGTTCTAAGCATGGTTAAATGTCATTTTCTACTTAGAGTTGTTGTAAAATACTTTTGTATTTAAGTCTAAAGTGAATTTTGTCTACATCGCCACTTCTTGATAGTTGTTTGTTGGAACTCTGTCTGCCTCTGGTCTCATGTTCCTTCCACCTTCATATTGTGAGGGACCCCCACTATGCTGTTGCACAGGACTACCACGATAATCCCGCGGAGAAATTTCACCATGGAATGTTGGTGGGTTTCCTTCATGCTGTCGTAGATGAGCACTAGTATGTTGTCGTGAGGTAGGGGCTGGTTTCTTGTACATTAATTTTCTTGGTGACATGTGGTCTCCTTGAGTTTTCCAGATGTCAGGTGGTTTTTCTTTCCGTAAAAGTTCTGTATTCTGTAAAAGAAGCAAAGAATAAAAGGGTTCAGAGCATGACGCTATCAAACCTATTTAGAACTATAAAATTGAAACAGAAAAACATAGAACTATCAATCCTTCTACCAATGTAAATGGCTTTTTTATGCTTCTGAGCGTGGTTACATTCACATATATTGTGATCTGAAAGTCGTGGCATTGGAACTGGTCCTTCGGAAGCCAACTCCTACAGATATGAATAGACAAAGTCAGGAGGTGAAGGGGTTAATGGTGGTAAAGTCACAATATTTGTTGCAGAAAGGAACAACTTTGGAAAGCGAAGAGGTAAAAAGCAAAGGTGAGCTGGAGGGAACTGAAAACGCTCGCCGAGTCAAAGAAAGCGGACGATGCAACGAAGTAATAAGTATTTAATTATACACAGTACAACTTAAGCTGAAAAATGTCCTGGCTGGAAGATTATAAATCAGAGTAGTTCGATGAACATTCACAAAAAAAACCCACAAAACAGAATTTTAGTCATAATTCATACTTGTTGTTAAATTGCTGCAGAAGTTAGGGTAAACTGGTTCAATCCAATGAAAATTTTACTGCACTCTCTCTGTAGTTCAAAATGACTATCTTAATTCTTAGGTCCTCCGGTTCTGTGCAAACATCTGTGCAAAACATCAACAAGGCTCCAGAGATATCAATCTTCGCCCAGGTCCTGAACATTTTGGAGTAAAGCCCACGTGCTTTCGTACCGTCCTGAAAAGTGTTCCTCAAGGTCTTAAATGCCTCTCTCTTTTCCTTCTTGCCGCTCAAGATTTCCAAGCCAGCGTGATGAGCCAGTCGTCCAAGTAGTATGAAAGACGTCAGACGACTTCTTGCATGTTTCCATCATTATCGTATGCAGCTTCTTTTAACCCGTTCGTCTGAAAATTTCTTTCTTTGTTACTGTCTCGTTATGACTCTTACAGGATCCTCAATAAATTCCATTGGTGAAATGAACCTACCTATTGCTTTATTTTCTTTGTGCTATTTAATGTTTCATTGGCATACATCGTGGTGGAGATTGTTATTGACATGTACAATTGGATTGTTAACGTCCACGTGTGCCATCTATCGTAACATTGCTCCAGATCTGCTTCATCGATTTGTCAGATATGTTTCAAGCTCATCATCGCTGGTTACGAAACTTTACAAGTATGAAAACGTACCTACGGTCTTAAGTGGACTTCCTCTTAATGCTACTGGTGTTGTCCTGTGGTCTCTGGTAAACATTACTTTCCTCGTTTCCTCGTTGATTTCTAGTGCGACTTTGGTAATTTCCTCTCACAGTCTGTTGCTTCTTTCTTGAAAAATTTGATTATTCTTGGTTAGTTGAGCTATGTTATTTGCAAAGTCAAGACTGGAATCCCAAACTATGTTTAATTATATGTTAATGGCAAATATTTGTTCGCTACAGAACCCCCTTCCCAAAATCCTGCCTGTTCTTTGGGTAATTTACTGTTTGCGGCTCCTGAAGGACGTTTATGCAAAATTCTGCTGAAAACCTTTCTAGTGATACACAGTTGGATTATGTCTATCCTGTTGCAGTCAGAAATATCTCCTTTCTTGGGCAGCTTGACGATTATTCCTTTACTCCAATCTGCTGGAGCTGTATCCTCAATCCAGATTTATCGCTTTACTGTTCTCCATCTTTTTGACAGCATCTGTAACCTTCCCCCTTCTGGTAGGACCAATTTTCATAATTAACCCCTGTGGATTCGGGAAATTTCCCCAATCAAATTGCTCCTCTGGTGCTGGTTTATTTAATACTTCTTTGCCAACACTCAACCTTCTTTCCTCATGACGGGGAATTTCGTGTACCTATTTTCCCTAGTAAACTGTTTTGATCCCCACACCTCAGCGATGCCTGCGTCCCTTTGAGTGATCGAAAATCTGTTTGGTAGGTGCTCCTGGTATCGCTCAGTCACATTAGAATTTAGCAATTGCCTATATATTAACCTATATAACGAGGCTCTAAAAAACACGTCACGCGCCATTTATCAGCACTACAATCCTCCTTAAAGTCACGCAGTTTTTCCAATTTACAAGGTTTGAGAGGTAGCAGTGTATCTTTATCTGTTGTAACTTCTTTCGGAAGGGGCGTCGTGTTGATACTAATGTTTAAAGACGAAATGATCAAATAACATAAATAATATTTCTGTACTGCTTACACTGGTAACTAATGACCAAATAAAAGCTTTTCAGGTTGCTTTAAATACACTGGTAAGCAGGTATCCACCTCCACGCTGTTATCGGGGTAAAATTTTTGAATGAAACTAATTTGTTCGAACATATTAAAGTTCAATTTATTGATTTTTCAAAGCAGTATACTGTAATCTAAACCACTGAATAATAAAATCTATTTCAAAGTTAACTAAATAGTTTAAGCAAAGGCTAAACAAAAATACCATAAAGATAATTCAGATAGGAAACAATTTAATATTTTAGTGTTCTGCACTCTAAGGTCGACGATTTACTGTCACAAAATGCAACCTGTGTTGGGGAAAGTCGCTGTGTGGTGAATCTAAAAAGGTTTGGTTAGAACATCAACCAGAACGTTGTAATGGAAACATCAAAATGGCGAAACACGACTGGGCCAAATACAGCACAAGAAGAAAAGTGGTTTCAGCCGAAGAATGGGGGCAAACATATAGTAAGCAAGTATTATAACAGGATGTAATTACCTTTGGATTGCGCCAAATCATCATTTCTTCATTTTCTTTGTCTCTTCTCAAGTCCTGTAATGCAAAAAAAAAATGTCTTAAAAAGTAAAAGCCAATAAAAAATTATTATTGGCTCTTACTCTTTAATGTCCCCACCTATTATCGGGAGGCCAAACACAGCCTAAATACATTTGGAGCAACGTCAATTAATTAAAATATTTTTCTACCTCTATTACTCTCTGTTCCTTGTTCTAAATTTCATGACTATGTCGAAACAAAGTCCCGTTGCCACTACCAAATGGGTATGTAAGTATGCTGAGTGAAACTATCTTCCAAAGGAACTGATTTTTTTGCTTACATGTCACATTCAACAGCTCTGCAATCTGTGCCCATTGGTCTTTCCAGTATACTTCAGAAGGATGTAAAAATGCAACTGGCTATCAATAGGATTTTTTTGCCAATCATCAAAAATAAATGTCAAAAAGTTTGTTGCGATGTCGGAAAAAAGCTCTGGTGACGGGTTCTTATGACTATCTACTGTTGCCTAACATTCAAAGTCTAATATCCGACATTATCTTACGGGTTGATTGGAATTTTCAAAATATTTCCTCTTCATGTAACAAATTAATAACTGCATAATTGGAGCGTAAAATCCATAATATCATTATTGCATTTAAGTCCCTTTCTTTGGTGTCCTTAAAATCACTTTTCTGTAAGTAGGGCACAGAGTAAGCTAAGCTGTTCAGAGGTATTGTCTCCAGTCCACGCCTATTTTTATACTATACTTTGCTCCTTGCTCAACGACGAAGTAGAGAAACAAGTATTTTGATAAAAAACCGTAAGTACAAAAATACTGTAAATTTATAAAAAAAACCAATATGGTAAGGACAGAAGTAGCGAACAAAATAAACTGAAAAAAAACAAAATACAAACAAATGAGACAATTAGAACATGAAGTAGAAGAAGCCGCATAAAACATGAGTTCTAAAAAAAAATTTGACTGAAATAAAAAATACACATTGATCAATTATAACCGTAATTAATACATATTTACTTAATATATATTTTCTTACCACAAAATGAACAACGCAACTTGCTGGTATCCAAAGCAGCAGAGAAAATGCAATGATAGTTCCAACAATGTTCTCTTGCATGAATTTTGCTGGTAAAGAAAAACAACTTTTATTGTTCATGGATTATTTAATTAGTTTTTTTGTGACAGGTGAAGTAAAAAAGCTGCTTTTAACAGTATATGAAAGATGCAGCATGGTTAAAAACTTTTTTAGCAGATGTCTAATAATTTTTTTTGGCAATCTTTATAACTGCCGGGAAAAATCTCTCCCGAAATTAAAAAAATGATACCGTGGGCTGATACGAGTGCAGTCTTAATACGTTCATACCCCTAAAAAATCCCAGTAACATAAATAGTAAAAAGTTAAGTATACAATATCTTTTATTTCCATTTAATCAATGGTTCTGTCTATATCACAACTTTAATTCCTAAAGCAATTACAAATTCAATCGTCTTACGAGCTAAGCAGTTACGTGCATTACACATGATGATGCAAGTTAACAAAATGTCTTTTGCCATTCGAGTTTTACATTTTTGGTTCCAAGTGATCTCTCTAAGTAAAATTTACCAAAATAATGTATGACGAATGGTCATTTGTCTCGGAATGAGCACGTGGTCAATGTGGTAGCTCAATAAACGAAGAGATTTGCTATTACTATTACACTTACCAAACTTGCTGGCCGAAAAATCTTTCATAAGGGATAAAAACTTGTCGAAGACATTAGGTTTTGTTTTCTCGCACTTACCCTGAAATAAAAGAAAAAACCGCTACCAGTCATTGAAGCCGTAAACACACCCAGCTCTCAATGTTTACTATGCTAAATAGTATTAGAAACCACTCTCAAACTTACTCTACACATTCCAGTGTTGCTATATTACTAAATATTGTACCTTATGTCATGCTCACTCACAAAGAAAAAGAACAATCATGGTGGTCACCAAAATTAGGGCGCAATCGTTTATTGAAATATTCCAAATATTATTACGTTATGTCAAATGCATCCTAATCATATAGCGCTGTGCCTCCAACAGAACAATGCCTTCCCGGTAAGTTCGGTAAGATAAACTAATCTCAACATAAATCACGGGCACGGAAATCGCAAAAATAATAATAAATAAAGGAGGCGGTTGTGAGCTTATAGAAATGGGCAAACAAGTATGGACCAAACTGGACTTTTTTTCAGTTTGTTTTACAGGTTTTACGGATCATAGTTTAAGCCGAGTCTACACCATCAGATATTTGTTTGTCAAACTAATCAATAAATGCACAATCGTGTTCATGCCAGTTGCATTTGCTGCCAAAACAGTACAACATTCCTGTATATTTGTATGATCCAGAAATCTTTGCTTGTTCCGAAGCCCTCTTTCATCTCATTATGTGAATCAAATTTCCACTTTTCATTGTTGGCACTGCTTAAACAACCTTAAAGACTTGTTCAAAAGATAAAACAAGGTCATGAACAACTCCATAGACATTTTATGTTATGCAACCAGCATGATAAGGGGTAGCCAATCAGGATCTTGTGGAGAGGATCTACCGTACATATGTTCCGGGCTGATAGATGCATCTTCAACCTCAGAAGACTACTGGCTTTCCTCAAGACACTGGATGAGCTGACCGTAGAGCTACTGTTTGCAGACCACTGTGAAATGCATGCTCACAGCGAGAAAGCGCTTCAGAGAGTTTGCTAACCAATAGCTAACATAGCTAAGGCGTTCTCCCTTACAATCAGCCTGAAGCAGCTAGAAACCACCACATGAATTCTACAACTTCCTATACATCACTATTGATGATACGACCCTTAACACAGTCGAGTATTTTACATATCTTGAAGGCATCATCTCGCCACAGTGCCCAAGGACGTCAAAAAATACCTTGCAAAGGCCAGCAGCTCCTTTCGCAATCTGTCATTCGTGTCTGGAAATACCACTCGCCTTACATATCAACACAGTTCCTGGTGTACAGAGCCACAGTGTTAATCACTCTTCTTTATGGAGTAGAAGCGTGGGTTCTGTACTCGAAACAGGTGGAGTTTTTAGAATGCTTCCACCAACGGTGCTTTTGACCCATCGTGTGAATCAAGGGGCAAGGCATTTCAAGGACGAGCTAAAACGCCAGCTCAGAGCAGCCAGCACACCTGAGGGGAATGGAAGGTAAGTACAAAGAAAGGTGGAGGGACCTTCAAATGGGCAAGAAAGTAAACCACCGAGGGGTAATCTTCAAGGTGGGAAGAATCCATTCCCTGAAGCCCTGAGTTTTCCTTGTTTGGCCGCTCAGTTGTTTTACGAAATAAATTTGATTTCTTTTAGGTCTAATAGCTTTTTGCAATTTTGAAATGCAATGTGCAATGCCGGCTTTAATTCATGTTATGTACACTTGCTAATCAATGAGTAACGGATTGTTTTTAGTTCTTGTGACATCCAATAGTCTATGTCTTAAGACATGTGTTTTGCTGGTAAACCCCCTCCCCATTTGTATGGGCGTCTGGCTATGTTGATAATTCATCGGGCTCACAATCCGAAGGCTGTTCCACCGCAGCTGCTTGTTTTATTCATGATACTTTTTGTACACGAAGAAAAAAATTAAACAAGATAAGCATTCCCGAAGTAAAGAAAATAGTACATAAGTTTAGCATTCAGCATTATTGTACGCTGCCATAGCTGCTGAAGTAATGGATCACTGAGTCTAGTATANTTCTGTGTTTTTGTTTTTGTTTTGATTTTGGGTGCTGCGCACGCATGCGCGGAAAATTGGGTGCAAAACATTATCGGCGCCATTCGTGTTTTTGTTTGAGAACAGTGTGTTGTGGTGCGTTGTACAGTACTGTTATCCTGATTTTTAGTTATATTTTACATTTACTACGAAGAAAATGCCATCTTGTTGTGCTGTAGGCTGCACGAATCGAAGTACTAAACAAAAAGATTTGTTTTTTATCGGATACCAAAGAAAAATAGGAAGTTGAGAGAGCAGTGGTTGAGGCAAACCACAAGCAACAGGGGATATTTATTCTAAAATTAAAAAATTCCCTTCCTTCACATAGATGGTATTATGTATATAGCCTGCATACAACCCACATCCCAGAGAATATGTAGTGTATACCAAATTTGGCATATAGTTCACACATTTGGTGTTAGTATGATCAGCAAGTTATGCTGTAATGGGGAAAATGCCATCTTTTTAAATGAAATTGCATGACCGAAATTCCTCAAGCAATAGAAGAAACATTTCTTACCTTAACCTCTACATGAAATATAGCTTTACTCTCTAACGCTCTGGCCAATAAAAGCAGTTGATTTACCCTTCTTCCCTAGTTACCCTTATGGTATGGGCCACCAAGCGGCTCTTGAGACAAAAGACAACCACCGTTTTTACTTGCTAACCTTTTGATATCAAGGGTTTGGTAAATCAGACTTTACTTAAAGTTGACCCTCAAAGTTCAATTTCACGATACAAAACGTGTATACGTAAACAATAAAACACCTTTTTCAGCAATTTTTACAAAAACACGGGTGGGTGGCATCACGATGACACTAAAAATTAAACTGCAGTTTGGGTCACATTTTTAAAACAAGACAACGACAACTTCCCCCGGAAATACATCGTCTTTTGCTCTGACTTCGTTTCTCGTGTTACCCAAGAATAATTCATAACCTCCATCTGAACAGATGAAATTTTGGCTTACCTATCGAAATTGATACTCGAAATTATGACCCACACGGGGCTCTTGCTTTACCGACTAAGCTATCTGAGCTGATGGAAATTAATACAAGATTCACAGATTTACTCATAAATTAGAAATCATACAAAGATATATTTACAAAATCAAAATGCATGTTTTTCATAATTTAGATGGACAATATAGTAGAGAAAAACTTACCTTGACACATCGACCTTGAAATGACCCTGAATCACAGGGATGGCCATCATCCAAGCTATACGAGGTACCATTAACAATCGCTGGCAAACAAACTTTCCCATCCGAACAACACTGTTTGCAACTATTGGCAGCTAATAAAAATTAAAAAACAGCAGTACAAAGGCATTTCCCCTTAGTTTTACCATTTAACCCACAACAAAATTTCTGCGGTACACATTTAGGGCTAGTTGACTTTACAAAAGTTTACAGTTAACAAATGAAGGTCAAATAATGTCTTAAGTCATGGTTATAACTAAAACACAAATACATGTTTATGCTACAATGTTTTTGTTATCAGCAAAATTAAGTTCATTTGATATTTTAATAATTACAACATACTTTTTGTGTTTTGCAGTTTTACGTTCTCCAAGAGAGAAGGGTCCTTTCTTTATATCAAGTTCGTGTTCTACTATCCTAGTGGTTTCATTTTCTGTGATCGATGGTTCTTTTCCAAGCAGATTTTGAAAGTGAGTCTTTAATTTTTCAATTCGCTCTGCAAAACGCGGAATAAAACGAGGAAAAGCGTGTGGTTTAGACAATATTCCTGCTGAAGTTTGGGTTACAGATGATTTTGACAATGAATTATTATACTTTTGTTACAGTGTTTACCACCAAAATCACATCACAAGATGGACAGAGGGTTGTATATTGCCTTTCCCGAAGAAAGGAGATTTAGGTCTAACCACCAATTATACACTGTACAACAAAATAATATTTGTTCTCTGTTACCGGAACCAAATTGTACATTTTTAACCAAGTTTCACACGCTGATTCCAAATCTGAAATCCGTTTTTCTCTAGCACGTAAGGTTTTTTTTTTGAAAATTCCCTTGGAGTGAACTTTTTTTCAAAAATACAAAAGTTGATTCAACAAATACCAAAAGCCTATCAATCTAATACCATTTTTATTGAGCTATCTGCATACAAGTGAGACATTTGAAAATAGGATATTGCATAGCGACCAATAAATATTACAAAAAATACTATTCTCTTTGATAACAAAACAAGGCAATTCAAGTCAAGGTAAGTACAGTCTTCATCACACAAAGGTCTTCACCCTGAATGGTAATATTGGATACTTAAGATCACATTTTCAATATAACTCAAACAAAAAATGCAATACAACGTAAACATCAATTTTAATAAAGTTTAATACTGAATTCGTACTTCAAATTGTTGTCCAAACAATATAAAGGAG
>RDPX01000273.1:401457-418369 GCA_003991215.1 Morbakka virulenta
TCTCACTCTCTCTACTGTTTTTTCGTTCACGCTCTCTCTCTCTCGTCCTATCTCTCTCTCTCTCTCTCTCTCTCTCTCTCTCTCTCTCTCTCTCTCTCTCTCTCTCTCTCTCTCTCTCTCTCTCTCTCTCTCTCTCTCTCTCTCTCTCTCTGGTGTGTACTTTTTCTATTTCATTTATCTATTCTTTATGAAAAGATGTACCAACTCAGCCTACTACTTTAAATGAATAACAGCTTGGGTTGTAAAACTGGAGACATTCTTAATCCGTAACATACAAATTCAATCAATCAAACTAAGTGCCGTGCCAGAATTCTGGAGCAGGCGGCAGCCATAACAACCTTCTCTTGGCGGTTCTTCAGACCCTGAGTGAGTACAGTGGGTCTCCAACCAGTTGCACTTTCTAACCGTGCCCAGTACGTAGTCCTTTGTCTTCCCCTTGATTTTCTTCCTTCTCTACGACTGGTCAGCACAACCTCTTCAAGCCTCTCCTTCCACATCACATGCCCTACAAACCGAATCTGCCTGTTCACGATCGTCTGTAATAAATATCTATTAATCCCTGGCTTACGCAGAACATCGACATTGGTTATCCTGTCCGTCCATGATATCCTCAACCTTCTCCTTAGAAACTACATTTCCACTGCTATAATCCTCTTTCCAGACCTTTAGTAATAGTCCAACTCTCGCAACCATACAGTAGATTTGACCACACTACTTGAACGTAGAACCTCCTCCAACTTTTTGAAGCTTGTTTTTGCAATGCCAATTCTTCTCTTTATTTCCACCTCTGATCTAGTGTCTGCTGAAACCAAACTACCCAAATAAACATATTGTTCAACTTTCTCCAGTTCTTGGCCCTTAATCAGGATCTTACATCTCGTCTCCTTCTTTTTTGAAAACACCATCACAAATGACTTCTTTCTGTTTATCTCCAAATCTTTCTTCTCACTTTCTTCTACCACTGTATCCACAATGTTTTGTAGTTTCTCTTCACTGTCTGCTATCAACGCTGTGTCATTTGCATACCTGATGGTGTTAACATTTATTCCACCAATAGATATTCATTTCATGCCCTTAATGTTTCCCATGATAATTTTATACAAATTATTGAATTTTTAAGACATGATAAATATAGAGAAAAAGCGGCTTCATTTTTAATGTTTACATGCATAACTCAAATATAAAAAGCCATATCAAATTAGTACTAACAATCTGTACAAACACAAGTTTTGTTTCTCTGCCCGTGGATTTCACAGAACGGTTTGCACAATCCATTGTAACATTTTCCTCTGAAAAAAGTAAAGTCATATGAAAGATCATTCTGATTATAACAAATAAAAACGGTGGGCAAAAATACTACTGTGGCTAACAAGCATACTAACACAAATACTACAGGTTATACGTTTAACATATTTCTGCCAATTCATACCCTAGTTAAGTAAAACTCCCAACCGAATACACAAATTTTTCGTTGTACTGCAATACGTTAACATATGATCACTGGAAAATCAGAAGTCATCTAGTTCTGTCTTATCACTACGTTTCGAGCATTTACCTTCTTTAAATTTATGTAAGTATACGGAGAAAATATCAGGTTTGGGTAGAACAACAAAATCCCAGGAGCATGCGGTTAGAGAAGGAAATTTCATTGTAAAATGTTGAATTTTACTACAAAATCTGTGAATATAACTATATCCTGATATTGTACTTGAGCTACCTATAACGAACATATAACGTGTTTTCCTCGTTCTCGCCATTGTACATAATAAACTCTGCTATCATAAATGAATTTAGAATAGAAGTAAATAACAGATTTGCTCAATTGGCAGAAGAAGAGAATGAAAGTAACGTCGATACGGATACAGATAAGGGCAGGAAAACAATTACAATCAATTTTATAGGAAGGGACGAAAAAGGCAATATGGAAAAAGTGACAAAATAACCAAGGATGACTGAGGGAATAGTAGCAATAATGGAAAAAGGAGGCAGCCTGGTAAACCCCAAAAGCCCTACAAACAAATCCACAGAAAAATGGGGTTTTTTGTTACTTTACACTAAAATGTAAAGTAGCAGAAGAAACAGTTAAAAACACAATGCGATCAAATTCAAGATCCAGAAAAGAAAGATAGCCAATCTATGTACAGAAAAATAAAAACGTTACCAAACAGGAAAGTAAATCTCTATTTCGAAAGTAATTTTCGAAATAGATAATATCTTGAATAGGCGGGAAGAATACATTAATGAGCCTTACGAATACATTAATGAGCCTTACGAATACATTAATGAGCCCTACAAAACAGAGAGAATAAAATATATGAAATTGATAGCCGCACATGCAAATATGATATCAAAAGGAGAAATTTTAAATGCTTTAAGACGAATGAAAAATGATAAACCTGTTGTAAATGACAACACTGCAAAGGAAATGATAGAAGCAATGGGTGATATGGGAATTGAAAAAGTCTGCCGACTGGCAAAATAGATTGCGACAAAGGTAAAATTCCTCAAAGAATAAACGAAAGCGTTAACGTAATACAGATGTATCAAACATTAATACCAAAATATTAATGTACCTGTAACTTAAAAACATAATACGATTTTTCAAATTTTGTACAATATATTTATTTCATTTATTAAATAGTTTCGTCACCGCCCCATTTCTTGATCGGAATACCAATTTTTGAAAATGGTAATTTCCATCTTTATAGATTTTTACAAGTATTGTAATTAAAAACTTACAATTCTTTACAAAAACAAAATACACCAGAGACAAATACAATACAGGCTAAATATTAAAAGTAGAGGTTTGTGAAAATTATTGTTATAGCATAATTTGTGCTCTTAAGAAAATCTGAAGATGTTATACACGATTGTGCAAGCAAAAATTCATGTATCTGAATTTGCCACAAAACCCCTACACCGCGATAAGAAAAGAGAATCACAAACAAATAAAAATTTTATGATCTAATAATAAGCGAGGGGTAGCGGTTGGAAATATAACCGGAAGAACTTTTTGTTTCAAATTTGATGGGAATAAAACCGGGTGGCCTATAGTCAAGGGTTATATACATACATACACATATAAACATATATGTGTATGTATATAACATAGTTTAAAATAACAGTTAAAAATCTAAAAAAATATAGTATATATTTTTTTTAGTATAATATAGTAAAAAATAAAGTATCAAACACTTCAAATCAAAACCTACTTGCCGTAACAATCTGGTCCAGTTAACTTTGGCGCTGGTGGGCAGCTTGCTGAAACTCCGCTGTGCCCAAGTCAAAAGAAAATATGTGGGGAAAATGTCAAAATCAAGACTGCACATCTAACTGACACTCTTGAGCCGGACCAATTTAGTGCTTAGACTACTAAAGGTTGTTGGAATTCTTGGAATATACAACGTTATTACTTAAGAACAACTTCCTTGATGGCAGGTTTTCAAAGGCTGTTACCACGTTTTCTAGCTGTCTTATCCTTTTAAGTCAGAGGTAATGAACCCGTCACTATTTCATATTAACGTGGTTAAATATGTATTCAACCTCATTTCATTTTTGTAAAAATAAAAAGCGGTAAACCAGGCAAATCAGTGACTTATCACGTTTTCTACTTCAAACCATTGCTACCTACTCTGACTGATAACTTGTAATGTTGTAACATCAGTTATCGCATTTCAATTTTCCTTAAGGTACGGGTATTTTTATGAATATTTGAATATTTATTTTTAACTATTGTCCACAAGGCTCTTAGCAAGCATTAAGGCGTAAAAATACTCCTAGGAAAAGTGTACGAAAAGGATACTTGCACATCGTTTTCCCAGTGCAAGCAGAAAGAAACTCTTCCCGGCATTTCTTAGTTACAGGAGCAGGTACACATTTTTCACAGCAAGGCGAGTTTGAGTCACTATAATTGAAAAAACGGAGCTCAAATTATTACACCTCTTCACAAAATCGAAAAAAAGATAACTCCAGTTGTACCGTAGCTATTTGATTTAGTACCGAAGTCTGGGAACCTAACCAAGAGGGTGGCTCATCCAAAGTAGTAGAACGTCTTATCTTACTCAAAACTAAACCATACATACAACTGTCAAACAAACAACATGGCTACAGACCGCACCACTCTACCACAACACTACTCACCAACCTCACACAAAACTAAATAATGGCATCAATTCAAGAACGCCCCTTTTCCCCCATCCTCACAACACACATATAAAAAAGGTGTCTCCTAAGGCTCCGTTCTAAGTCCAACACTTTTCAACTTATATATGCACGACATACCAACACCATCAAACAACATACACATCTCAACTTCAGACGATGTAACAATCATATCAATACATGTAAACAAAAATTCAATCTCCACACAAGTACAAGCTTATATCACACAATTCAAAAACTGGTTCAAACGAAATAGATTGATTGTAACACTTCTACTTCTACAAGCAAATTACCCACAAGTTACAACAAAGAAAATTATCACAGACCCACAACAAGACTGAACCATAACACAATTCCACATACTCATGAAGAAAAAACCATGGGAATCATTTGCTACACTTCCATTTCAATTGCCCCATACATTAATAACAATTACACAATATGAAGACCCGAACTAAACGCACAAGGGTCACTAACAAGTACAACATCTAGACAACACAAGGAAACACTCGCCATGGTATACAAGCAATACATTCACTCCGCCATATCCAGCACACAACTAAACAAACTACAAGCCATTCAAAATAGAGCACTCAGAATTATTCTGCGCAGTATACAATCCACAAAGAATAGGACACTTGCACACCTAAGCCAAGGTTCATACAGTTCGACCACAATCAGACATTAGTGGCATAGAATTCTTGACATAGTTCACAAACAACGCAAACAGCCCATGCCACTTCCTTGGTGGTCACCCTCCAACACAAAGTCACCTCAAAGAAAGTACACCAACACCTTAAATTTCATAGCACTACCCTCACATCACAACGTACAAGAAACACATCCATACTTAGTTCACTAGACAAGCACTCAGCAACCTCCCAAACAACAAAATACTTAATACCTCCCGACCCACTATAAACTATACAAAAACTCGGCTCTGAAGGCTGGACAGAATATACTTGTCACGATTTCCTTGTGGTCATCACCCATCACTAAATACCTGCGGTCAACACAAAGACAACAACCACACAGACTCATCCAATCTGCCAAGTTAGTTATTACACAGTCACGCATGTCAGCCCTCAAACGACAGTATAAAGTCAGCAACGCCCTACAGTTACGGTTGGATCCAGTCGGTGTAGTGCCCTTTTTGCATGGTGACGGCTCCCTGGCATAATAGAGCCTGGAGAACCACAAGAACAGTAACAACTAGTGCGTCGAAAATTCAAAGTTCTCAATACATGTGAAGGTTATCTCAGTTACAAGAATATGCTTCAAAATGAAAACCCTTCTTTGAACCAACTGACGAGATTAATCAATATTTCCCAATCAACAAACTATGAATGAAAAAGAGATTTTATTGAGATGCATTAAAAATTTTCAGGGAAAAAATAGCTGCTAAATGACCTACTATTGTATTCTCATTGGAGAAGACTCTTGCAAAACAAGAAAGATTTTATACTGCTCAATCAATACAAAACACGAGAAAAATAGACACACCTGCATTTAGCGTTGTTTTTAAACTTGCAGTCTGAGCCACAACAAGGATCACTATTCTTGTGAACTGCATCTAGCCCCGCGTCACAATCTTCATTCTTTTCAACTTCAAAGTTTCCACAGAAAGCCCCTTGTTTCTCTACAAAGAAAAAATTTCTAGTCTCTTTTTAACTGCTTAATAAATTTTTACCCCTCACTTTTTAGCCTCTCTCTCATATAAAGGCTCTCTCTTTTTGGCTCCCTCGCTTAAATTTTGTGTACCAGACGCGACCTGAAAGATATAATAAGTATTTAGCCCTAAACAATCACCATTATTTTCAATTTTCCCAATTTATAACTTTATGTCTTTAAGATATAAACCAACAAAAAATAATCGTAGAGTTTTGGCTCTGCTCATTTATCAAGTGACAAAATAATTTTCCAATAATGCGTTACTAAACCTTCCTGAAAACATCTTCTGTCGCAACAGACACAGAATCTAATAACGTCTTTAAATTCGAATGCTTTTAGTCCTGCAATTTGTAAAAGAATTTAGCTACTTTGATATTAAGACCCTGCCAATTTTTGAATGGCTCAAGGAATGAAATATTGTTTACTGCTAAAAATACAACTCACATTAAACATATACTATTTAATACCTGGGTCAGTGGGTACCACGATGTAAAACCTGTCCGCAGCCAAAAAGGAGCATGCAGTTGATACATTACCATCAGTCATAACTGCTGAGACTATATTCACTGGAAACATCCCAATCGTCACCTGAAAGTTACCTAGAGGTGCATATGGGGGCTATCGGGCATAGGAATAAATAGTGTTTGAAGGGCTTAGGCAATAACCGGCCATGGTAAGAAGAGGGCAATGGGTTAAAGTGAATTTTGTTGAACTGCGGAAGAGCAAATGGAAAAATCGAAAATGACAAAAACATCTGGAGAATTAATGGAAGGATAAGGGAACGAAGGCAGGTGGGAAAATGGAAAATAATTAAAAGGAAAAAGTTGAGCAAAACCATGGTAAAGTTATTTAATTGTAAATTAGAACTAATTTTTTGATGTTACTGTTTCTCCGGTCAATTTCATTTATCTTTTCCAGGTGTTCCATACATGGATGGGGGCCTAACCTGAATGCTGAATCAGACGGTTGACTCATTGATGCATTATGCTGAATGAATAAAACTTTTCAAGAAAGAAGATGGTAATGAGGACATTGGTAATATGTAGAAGCAGAATAACGGAGTAACGTGGTAAGGCGTGGTTCAGACATGCCAGGAATTGACAAGCAGACGCAACGCACAGAAGCAGATGGAAAATGATGACTCAAGCGACCTATCCACGCGGCTTTGCAGTGAGACTAAGGCCATATAAAGAAGAAAAAGTAAAACTTCTCAATATATCAATATTAAGTAAATATCACTACTTTCGAAGCACTGCTGTGCTCATTTGAAGAGCTTCAAAAATAAATACCGTAAAAATACAATACCTTTGAAGCAGAGTGAACTTTTGCTGGTGAGAACTTTATCAATTGAGTTTATACTGCAGGTTGAGAATTTCTAGAAATACAAAATGAGGCCAAACCTTAAATTACTCTTACAATGCTAACAGCGTCAACATGTTGTAGTATAAGAGCATGCTTCCAAAAGGGTCATTATGTTAACCCTACAAAATTTCTTAGTTTATTGTAACACTGCCGGGGCAGAAACATGAGTTGACTGGTCAGTCATACTAATTATATAACTATTGATGTATCCTGCAATTTTTAACTTATATGACATTTCGATGGGTCATTCCAACTGTTCTCAACGAAGTATTAGGTCATGTTTTATAACATTTCAGTGATTCCCAATTAAATTTCCCAGTTGTTGCCTTTGTCTACCTCTCAACTATGTCCAGTAAATAGATGTAAACGCTACTTCATATTCGAAACAGGTTAAGTGTATTGTTAAAATATTAAAGTTCCTTATGAGCACAAGTTTTTGGGCCGGAATGGCCAAACTGGGACCAGTGCAAGACAAGATTTTCATTTTTTTGTCCTGTGCACCGCACTCAGCAAGGGTCTTGTCCATTTTACCTCAAGGAGTAAACGACATTGAATGACTATTACAGAGCTTTTCGTTTTTCTTATTACTCATCCTGCCCATCTTACTCTGTTTCCTGAAACAAGCATAAATTCCATTCCACTCTGGGGACCTTTTTTTTTTACTTCATATCCGTGGTAAAATGATTATCTCCCATCTGATCAATGTTGCTGGTAAAAAGTTCAAAGATGCAAGGAAAAACTTCAGTACCTTTATTCATCCATTCACCATTATCGGCATCATCGCCACCATCATCACCATAATCTTTAAATATATTTTTACGTTCTTTGTATAGTAAAAATAGTTACTAAATAAAGTATTCTAAAAACTCTATAAATAATCTCTGTCTATAAGTAGAGTTTCTTGGGGCCTGCCTTGCTTTCTGAATCTGCAAAATTGGTAAGTTTATCTTATTTTCAAGACAGGGGGCGCTTATTTTACTAAACAGAATTTGGCCTGAAAGATATAGGTACAAACATTCAGGTAAAAAAATAATGACGTAATGAATAATACCAGAAATACTAAATGTAAAAGTAAAAATATTTTTCTCTATGGAATGCATTCGTTTCGTATACTTAATGTGTCTACAAATAGCTGTATCAACTCTAGAATTTTTGTTTCAGTCCAAACAGTGGTACGAGTTATCTGTGGATACACCATTGGTCATATTGGGGTTCTATGCGACATTTCCATCAGCTTAGTGTCACAGCGGGTCGATCACAATGTAAAAGTAAAATCATTCTAAATTCTTTAACATAACAAAATACTATTTGATAAAACATTATTTTTTGCTTTCAGTGTCATCGATTTTTAGTAAAGCAGAACTTTTTCTTTTAAAAACGGTGCCATCTGACACACTCCTTTGATACCAGAGATTACAGAATGCATTAGATACCCTAGCGCTACAATTAAAATTATAATATACTGATGGATAACATTTCTGTAGGTTTACGTATGGAATATAATAAAGGTATACCCTATTATTGTTTTTTAGTCCAGAAACCGACGTTCGGTACATGATGTACTTGCCATCTTTGGTTTCGCTGGGAGCACACTGTTCCGAATCAGGATCATGATCAGCACCAAAATTATGCCCTTTTAAAGAAAATATAAGAAATTATTTTATCTTTATAAACCCTCCAAATATAGGGAAGTACAGAATCACATTTCTACTCATTCAGTGAAGTAAGAGGAAATAGCTTAAGAAGGAAGTTCAAAGTTCTGACACTGACCATATTAAGATAAACCTACTCAGTACCGTTAACTGCTAAAGTAGGTAAATAAGCGCTGGACAAACTAGACTCGTAAATGGTAAAAAATTAAACATATAAAAAAATATAAATACACGGGAAATTTTCAAAGTTTATTTGACCGGATTATCAAACTGCTTCACTACCAAAAAATTGGACAAGGAAATCTGTATAATTAAGGACGTGCAGGCAAGGTTTAAGGCAAGAATGAAAATGAAAAACAGGTTTAAGATAGCAGAAAGAATAATGCTTAGGTGGTCCGTTGGTATCAATCGAAGTTATAACTATGAAGTTTGAAAATACATTTGCTGCTGGTATGGTTTCAAGAGCTCTCATGACAATAGGAGAATAGTAGGACAAAAGAAAGACTAGTAATCGATTCTGTTCGGCCTAGATCATTGAACAAGATTGCAGCTGATAAGAAAGAGTGGCCAAAACAATGTCCCAAAACAGGGCATTTAATAATGGTAACCTTTGAACAACAAAAAGCACAAGGGAAAAAAAAGGTCGGTATAAAGTAGCTACAAGACAGATTTTTTAAAAAATAGGCGATGAGTTGCTTCCAACATAATTCAAGCCACCAATTAGTTAGCTAAATGGTATGGGCAGAATCTCTATCGCAGCCGAATTTCCAGCCAGGCTCCTTTGCTACTCAGTTATCTTGATAACTGTTATTTATTTCGTTATTTATCTGACATTTTTATTTTTTTAAGGCCAATTATTTATCAAGAAATGAGTAACACGTATAGCTTATCAAAGGATGGAAGTTTTATGCCAACACAAAAAAACTGTACATAAAAAACTAAATTAATGCACAGAAATACACAGACAAAAGAAACCAATTAAATCATTTCTGGCGCAAGTTACATCTGATCAAATCCTCAACTTACTTCGAATGGTCTCCAGAAAATAATCTTATGATAATGTTGGAGAAAATATTTAAGGTGTGAATCGCGCTTACGTTTAAAGGTTCAAGGGAAAAATCAGAAGCATGGCTTAAGTCAGCCTCTCATATTTTCGTAATTCAAAGCGATTTATCAGCGCATCTTTTCAAAAACCTACACTTGTCAATAAAGCTAAAACTGCCAACAGAAACCTCAACCTTCATCGTTATATAGGAAAAGCAGTTTGAATGATACTTACCAAGCTCTGTTATCCATTCAACCAAGTGGCATTTAATATACAACGGGAAAGTCACAAAGAAAAATAAATTATCAAAACAACTTTCAAAATATCAACACCATAAAAACTGTCCTGTAGCAAGGTCTAATAGTAAAAGTGGTGTCTAGTCACAAGCTTTAATTCTGCAAAATTTGAAATTAAAACTTGATAATTACCCTTCAGTTCTGTTTTCGAAACATAGTGTCAATCAAAAGTATAGAACTAAGTAGATAACGGTCAACAGATTATGAAAGGAAAATAAGCACTCGTACAGTTTTAAAAGTTGAAGAGTTCTTGAATTTAAGCGCATTCTTTAAAAACTCTTTAAACTAAAATGTTATTGTACATCCCTTCAAAAACTATTTACGCATATAACTCTTAATATTAACATGGTTCTACATAGCTAAAAATGGTTTGAACAGACAAAGAAATGCCGAAATTACACAGCTCCATCATCATCATCATCATCATCATATTCGGTTTAAGGTCCGTTTTACACGCCAGCATGTGTTGGACACTTTCTTGAAATCGACTTCCAAGTTATCCTATCCTTCACCAGGTCTCTGCTGACACCGTTTTGTTTGAGATCCATCCTTATCACTTCCTCCTATGTTTTCTTCGGTCTTCCTCTGTCAGTGGTTCCTGTCACCTTAATTGTTCTGCATTTACTTGCCCGAGCATTTTTGTCCATTCTCTCCACATGACCAAACCAACGAAGTCTCCTATTCTGCATACAGCTGCCAATACTGTCCAGATTCAATCTCCTTCTGAGTTCATTAGAACTGAGCCTGTCCTTTAGACTTACGTTGCACTCCATATCAATTGTTTTTCATTGTAATATTTAATTACCCAGTAAACCAGCCTTAACCCTAAAAAACCTTTACTGAAACAATTATGGTCATTAACACTAGTCGTATCATTGTCCAACCTTCCTTTGCTGGTTGTTTTTTCCTCATCCGAGACTTTATCCAAATCGTCGTCAACATGTAACACATCTGGTGTGCTACATATCAGTTCAGCTTTACATTTTGGTAAATACAAAAGTGGCGCGGTACTTTGTGAGATGATCCCAAGTAGCAAATATTACCCTTCTGGACTGTTTGGACTCTATTTGTTACCCTTTTATTTGGACATAGTACATGGCATATTACATGGCGCATTAGACAGTTCCACATTATTTGCTGAAGTAGTTTTTTTCGTATGCAATGTACGTTTCAAACGTTTTCTACTAAAGAGCCATTTCAGGCGAGGTTTACGACGTGTTCACACTTTTCTTTTTCAATTCTTTCATCTACTGTTTGTGATTTAATTGCTTTATATACTCCTATCAACATTCCTGTTGCCACGACAAATACTTTCAGCCAAGGCATTCCCGTCCTACAGAATACTGGAGCCCATGACAGTACTGGTGGAGTTTATTAAAATGACGGCTGCCATCCAAGATGCTCAACAAACCAGGCTCTTCAAGTTCTCCTAGATCATAACCCCCTCCCTTGACCGTACCATTGTCAAGCCTCCACCTTCTCTGGATGATGACACAAACATCTGGAAGTTTAAAAGCTTACGCGATGATTAGTTGCCAGCCTTGGCACTTTTGCTACTCCCGCCTTCCTCTACATCATGTTCTTGTCAATCACTTCTTAGCAACACTGTGTCGCTTGATCTTCCAATAGGTCTGCTTTGACTTATTTTGGTCTCGTTGCTTTTATCGGCAGCTGGAGCAAGGTTATCTTTGTCCTTCCCCCACTTGGAGATGATTAATTAGTCAATTTTATATTTTCAAGTAATTTGCTACCAATCTATACTTCTGTACACATAATAGCTCAACATTTGACATTTGCATCCTTTTTTCAGTTAACAAATGTCTTTGAAAATCGCGAAGAAATGTAGTGTTTTCTCACGTTTTTCGCTCGACATAATCCCCTTCGCCTTTTTTTAACACCAAGGAACCACTTCAGTGGAGTGGGTTACTTTTGCTATTTGACTTGTAAGATTTTTTCGCATTTTCATTTGCTGCTTTTGTCTCTCTTCGAAAAGATCTGCACATAAATATAGAAAGACTAACGATGCAACTGTGTAGTTAAGAAAATAAATACTTGAGAATTTGAATTTGAATAGAAGGAAAAGTGGGCGCTGAAAAAATATTATCGCTGTATGTTAAGCCTAAACCATATACTTTATATTTTATTCTTAAAGTTTATGTCATCTGTCTTGATACTCTTGTAAACTAGATTTTTATAACAAAAGTCTTAAAATCTATTGCTTTTAAATGAAAGGTCATCAAATAATCATTATGTCTGGGGGTAATGCACAATGCTTAGTTCTCAGAAAGTGAAAAGCTAAAACATTAAGCTCTCAGAGGAGAACGCCGCCAATGTCATTTCCCAGATACTATCCCTTCAGAATCTTTTTTGTATTTGAGTGGTTTTGCTTTTAATTATTTAGGACGAGGAAAATGTAGTGTGTATACCCCCTGGAACGTATTGCATAACATTCAATCATATATACAGGGCTATCATGGGTCGTGTTGTACTAGTCATCAAAGGAAAACTGAAACACTTTGTTGCAGTGTAAATTTTCAAACAATTTGCTCCACATTCCTAGCTTTCTCAATTTTTACTCATCACATCTCATTCAAGTGCAATGAGTTTTTACTTTACCTTTTCTAAGGTGATTAATTAAGAAACAGTAAAAAAGGATATCAAATTATTATATTTTCAATGTTCCAAATATTCTGTACTCCTAGGCAATTCCATATTTTACACATGCATGCTTAGAAACTGAAAAAGTGTTTCCTTAAGTACATATCTGAACTACGGGCAATCAAATAAAGGGAGAGAACCTACTTTTTCTGCTTTACCTTTCAAACAAGCAATCCATTAAAGTTACTACTTTAGTTAAACTGTCTTACCATGTGCAGTAACTATGTCTGCTTCCGTCGTGAGAAGCCTTCTTCCCCAGTTTAGACTGCTGCTGAGTCCAGAATTATAGTGTAGTGTAACTCCTCGACTTCCACTGTAAACTGGAGAGGTCAAGAGGAAAAAAAAATTAAACCATAACATTTTCTATGTCTGAAAATAGCCTTCTGGGGTGACAACATTAGTGAAAATTTTGAAAAAACACGAATTTTTTTTGTTAAAGCCCACAGAACAATTATGTTTTTAGACGGATGTACAATGCGCTGGAAAAGTGTATTCAAAATCTTCTTCCAAAAGATCAGTGATGAAGGAGCGTCACGCACACTTTGAATGGTTGTACCGTAACAAAAGACGCGTTAGTCCACATTTTTATTGAACCGTAACTAAAAGAATATTTATAATGGTTAAGAGCTTGGACTGTTTTATTCGATGCATTACCGATGCACCCTAAAAGTCTCTACATCTGAAAAAGTAAAATACATTGGTGGCAAACAAAGTATAGTGAGAATTACAGGAATAGCAGCAACAACTCTCTTAGGAGACAAAATAACAATGCTTTTATCGGTAAATTACTAAATCTTTGCTGTCTCAATAGAGCTAAGAACAGAGAAGTAGAGAATCATTATTATTTTATAATACAGCCACTACCAAAAGTTTAAGACCACCTTTAATTTTGATTCTGAAATGACACAATTGATTATATATCTATATTAAAACTGATTTATTGTGGATAATATTTCCTTTACACACAAATCTCATATTTTTTAGTATCTTTTGATTAAATTTGCATCCATATTGATAGTTGTTTCCTTGATATTCAGTATTTGGTGGGTCCACCGCCACTTTTAATTATTGCCTGCAGGCGTCTTGGCAAACTGTGTACTAGATTTCTGCAGTATTCCTGCGAGATTTCTTTCACCCACACTTCTTTTATCGCTTCCACAAGGTCCTTAGCACTTGATGGCTGTTTCTGGGAAACTTTATCTTTCATTTCCGTCCACAGATTCTCTATTGGATTCAGGTCAGGGCTGTTGCCCGGCCAATCCAGAACATGAATCCTGTTCTCAGTCAGAAAAGTCATAGCAACTTTTGATCGGTGACAAGGGGCACCGTCCTGCATGAATATAGTACATTTATGTATGTCCATGTGAATTTTTAGCTTATCCGACAGCAATTCAACGTACCGCAGACCATTCATAGTTGTTCCAGATGGCAAAAAATACAACCCAGCAACTCCATTTTCCGAAATTGCACCCCATATCATTTGACTTGGAGGGTGTTTCATCGAAGAAATCGTGTATTTTTCATTGAATCTCGTTCCAGGTGGCCGGCGAACATGTCGTTTCCTCACCACAAACTGCTGTAGAGTGGACTCGTCCGAGAACATGACTTTACCCCACTGTGCTGGTGTCCAGTTCTGGTACTTCTTAGCGAAGGCTAATCGTTTTGCCTTCATTACCGGTGTCAGGCGTGGTTTTCTGGCAGGCTTGTAGGATTTTAGACCGAATTCGTGTGAAAGACGTCTGGAAACAGTCATGCGACTTACACTCACACCTCTTTCCACCAAATTAGCTCGAATTTTGTTGATGGAACTCATTGGTGACCTCGTAACTATCCTTTTCATCAGGTGGTCATCTCTTACAGTGGTTTTTCTTGGCCTTCCACTCCGATGTAAGTCTTTGTAGCAGCCATACTGCTGATAGTTTTTAACTGCTTGGTGGACTGCAGTTTTGCTGACTTTCAATTTCGTGGAAATATTCCTTTCAGATAGTCCTTCTCTGTGCAGAGCAACAATTTGACCTCTTTGAACTTCACTGAAGGACTTTTTTTGACCCATTTCTGTAGCAATAAGAAGTATAAAAAGTGAAAAAAATTCCAAAGTAAAATCGATTCAGATGTCCGCAGTGTTAAAGAAGAACGTGTAATGAGCGACCAGAGCGCAAACAATGAGTATGATGCAATCTCAACAGTAGGATGATGCAATACGATCTCATACCGAGAAATCTACGTATTTCCATGAGTAGTCTTAAACTTTTGGTAGTGACTGTACATCAGTTTGGATGAAAAAGTGTTCTATTCAATGTTACCATGAAATCGTTCGATGGGGAAGAGATATGCAAACTAGCGTGGTAAAATCTGTTGAACCAACTTAACGGTATCAGGAACAAGCACCAAGTTGCACTATACAGACGATGACCTTGCTTTAGTCATGGGTGGAAATGGGCAACAATGGCCCGACTTTGAAAAGAACTAACAAAAATATTTCAAAAAGGACGATCAATCATCATTAACACAAACCTCGTAGAAACCGACTTTCTGGGTGTGCCTTTTAATATCAAGACAAAAACCTAAAAGCCATACAAAAACCAACTACTATTGATACACTCGACTTAAACAAAGATGCAGACCACCCGAAGGACATCTTGCGAGTCATTCCCGGAATAGTCCATAAGCACCTGTATGAAACATCATATGACAAAAATTCTTTTAATGATGTCCGACAGCAGTCTACGATAATCTATTATTATCGCGTTCTGTATTATCTTCAAATACAAGAAGCACTCTTTATGGATGTTGTTTATACATATAAGAATTATATATGTATAATATGTGTGTGTATATGAACATGCATATACATTTTCGTTTAATGAGACTACTCCCATTCACTTTTAAGTGTTTGATCTCCAAATTCAAGCAGCATTCAAGGTTTAGCTTTAGAGATTGTGCTATTGGCGGATCACAATTAACAACTTGATGAATATCCTTTTTAAGTTGTCCGAAAAATAACGTACCTCTTGAACATACACCACCAACAGCATTATGATCCTGGCTTCCAACATACGCAAGTCCAATAACACCCTTTTCAAAATCTTGGTAGGTGAAGAGGTGTGCAAGGCAATGATTTCTCCAGTCACTTAAACTGAATGCCTAAAAGAAACAATCAAAGAAAACGTTATTGGCAGCATTCATTGTAGGCTGACACTTACCATGAATCGGTAGAACACTGTCGGTGATACGAACAACATGTTGTCGATAAAAAAGACATTTGCAACCCATAATATTCATATTTAGCAGTGTTCTAAATTAAAAAAAACAACACGACGGGAATTATTGAATGGAACTCTCGTTGAAACTGAAAAACAGTTAGAGTGGGCGGTTAGTTATTCATCGGAGGTTATTCATCATGTTAGTAACTCACCCCTTTGCTTTATTGGGAAAAAAATCCGTAACACAATTTCGAATTGTTTGTTAATCAACGGCGACAATAGGCAAATAAATTCAGTGGTGTAATCAATCTTTCTACACACTATACATTCCATTAAAAGAAAAGTCGTAAAGTTCCATAGGTCCGTTTCAAAAATATACTGTTCAGAGCAAAATCCCTCCCTTTCGAGGGTCTTATTCCAATATTTACTGTGATTGGTATAGAGTTGATGGCCTTCACAACTTCTGTATGGTTATCACATCAGATCTTACAATGTGATGTTAAGAAAATATCTGCTATGCTGGAGCTTACTTGTGCTCCCTTTTATCTCTAAGAAATGTTATACCTTGAAAGATACTATAGAAATCATTTAACCACGTTCATATACTACATGAGTTTGGAGGAGCCGTGGCTTAATGGTTAGTGCACTGCACAGTAACCAAGAGTTCCGGGTTCGATTCCCCGTGCTGTCGAGGGGAATTTAGAACTTTGCGAAAAGAAAAAGCCATTGGTTGGCGTCAGGAAGGGCTTCCGGCCAAAAAATTCCTCACTGCCAAACCAAAGTCCCTGTGAAGGGCACCGTCTGAGCCCCAATTGCTAGGGGAAAATGACGTTAAAACTAAAAAAAAAAAAAAAAAAAAAAAAA
>RDPX01000273.1:423392-440009 GCA_003991215.1 Morbakka virulenta
GAGGTGCCTGACAAAGTTAGAAAGAGTGAAGATGGTAGGTTTGAAGTTTGGTGGGATAGATCAGTGGAGACAATGAAACAGGTGGAATATAATCCGGATGTTGTTGTTGTTGACCGCACTATGAAGAGATGGCTGGTTGTAGATTTTGCTGTGCCTTCCGATCGAAATGTGACATCTAAGGAAGAAGAACAGGTCACTACGTATTCTCCCTTGCCCCAACAAATCCGGAAGTTACATAGCGTATGTACCAGCGTTGTCCCAATCGTCGTGGGAAGCTTAGGAGTGGTGACGAAGCGCTTGGAGCGCAGTTTGAAAGAGTTGGGCATCCCTGATGTCTTGGGTGGACTCCAAACATCTACCATCATTGGAACCACCAACATATTGAGGAAGGTGCTTAACCTCTAAAGCTACTGGTCGGTAGCCGGGGTTAAGTTTTCTCGTCTGGCAGGTGAATACCATCGCCCTGTGCGGGCTGTCATGCTGGACATGAACTTTGTTATTATTATTGATAAAATTATTAGTATTATTATATGAAAATTTGCGTATTGCTCAGGCTGGTGGAATTGCCGATATTTTTCTGTTGGTTTTTTCTCATTTCACATGACAAATACTTTTCGGCTAAATCTAGCTGTTCCCACCAAGGCAGATTTTTGAATTAGTGCGATATTTACACGAATCCCTAGTTTCTCTATCCAGTTTTCAAATTTTTTAGAAATACAGCCTAGTAAACCAAGGGCCACAGGGATAATTTCAACCTTTTCCATATCCCAAATTCTTCCAAGCTTAGACTTTAAGTCTTGATATACCTTTATTTTATCCTTTTCTTTTCCAAAGACTACAATCCAAGGGTCATACAGTATCAGTGGCAGTGCAGTGTGTTTCTTTCTTATTTACAAAAACAACATCTGCCCGCCTTGCCTTTATGTCGTTATCACATTGGAAATTCATATACCAAAGAGTTTTCAATGCACTGTTCTTAAGAGATCCTTCTGGACGATGGTCATATAACTTTTCTTGTCTCTCTAAACCGTATTTTTCCAAAATTTTCCAATGTATTAATTTCACTATATTGTTATGGCGTCTCACATTGTTGCTGAGCTGGTGTGGTGCATTCACTCATTATATGTTCTATTGCTTTTCCCTTTTCACCACACATTCTGCATAAAGGAGTATTAGAATTCTTGTCGATGTTGTGTTTGACAAAGTTCGTCCTGGCTGCTTGTTCTTGTGCTGAACACAACACCGATTAAGTTTGAACCTTCAAATCTCCATGATTGTATTCATCAGAATATCCAGTTGTTTCTCTGATTTTCCAAAGAGTTTTAAGTCATCCATAAATAAAAAATAATACACTCGTTAACCAGAAGTAAGAAATTCGTAGCTGAATGTCACTGTACGCAGAATTAGTGAAAGTGGAATTAAGCAAACAAAGAAGAGTTAAGGGAGCAGAATATCGCCATGGAAAATACCCCGCTTTATTTTAACTTTGCCAAAGTCTCTTGCTTTTGATGTCAATTCAGTCTCACAAAGTAGCATACTTTTCCTCATAAGATCTTTTATATTATCTGTAACTTTAAATATATCAATGCATAATAATATTAACCCACGAAAGTGGGGGCATATCCCTTTCTTATAGTCAATCCAACCCATGGCCAGGCCCACTGTCCTCCATTTACAATAGCTTTTTCAACAAACAACTGGTCTTGCGTGGCTCTTGACTTTTTTTCGGCATCCTTCGGCAACTATTTTGCTTTTATCTAAGTGTTAGTATATCTGCTCTGATAGAATGCTAGTAAAAAGTTTCCACATCAGTGTTAAGCATCTTATTGCTCTATAGTTTGTGATTTTATTACCTTTTCCTTTGTCTTTTAAATTGGAACAGTTCTGCCCTTAGAGAGTCAAGATGGCACATTTCCGGATGTGAAGCATTCATTAAGTAATGCTGAAATTTTTGGGTGTAGCGACTTAATATTTGTTTATCCGAAACCTATGCACTCCCTCTGGTCCTGGTGACTTCCAATTACGCAGTTTATTCGCTTGCTTTCTTGGTATACCAGTCGCGCTAGAAATATTAGGTTGTTTTTCGGGCCTTTTATCAATTTTTATTTACTCCTCCAATCCACCCTGCTTCTCTGTTGTGTTTAATATCTTTCTTCCAAATATCTCTGCAGAATTGATTACTTCCTTTAGCATCTGGTACTTCGTCATTTCCCTGTTCTTTTCCTTCTAGCTTTTCAAACAACTTCTGGTTGTTTTGAAAAAGTCTGTTCTGTTGCAATTGTACATTGCTTTTCTCATATCTTTTAATCTTTTCCTTTTCTGTCACTACCCTTTGTTTTAGTTCTACGACCAACTTTAGTCCTTTTTTTCTTGATATTATACTTATCATTCAATCTCTCATCTAATTACTTTTGATATTATTAAGTCATTTCAATTTGCCAATATGTTTCCTTATCCCTCCTATTTATTTTTTTCAATCTCTTTTTCCACCATGGATCAGAATTCTTCTTCGGCTGTCGTTTTGTTTAGAAAACGACAACCGAAGAAGAACTCTGACAACGATTGCAGGCGCTTTAAGGACTCCATTACATAGTGTGATATCGTTGACCTCCAAATAGGGAATTACTGTGTAGTTGGGTAGTCACTTCTGTTAATTTTTTCCTATCACAAAACCTTAGTTTTTATGGATCTTCTATTGCATTTTTTGTTCGTTCCTCTTGTAACATCCCCCATGTTTTGTCTCCTTCACCAAGCCAATCATTCCATATAGTCTCTTCATTTACTTTCATTCTCATTTTTCTCTCTTTCGCCCTTTCATTTTATAAAATTCACCATAATCTGCAGTAATCTCAGTGTTTTGTTCTGCATCACTACTCTGGGAATCGTGATCAATATACTAAACTTAACTTCATTTTTAAGCTCATCCAGCTCAACCTCTGAAACCCAACCATTAGTTCTTATAACCCTACCAGTTTCTCCCTTGCCTTTCCAGATCTTCTACATTCTCTTTAAGTAACCTCTCTTAGCTGATTCTCTCTAAAATTCACGTATTCTCCAAAGAGTACGTGAACCTGATACCGGTAAGAAGCTCCCCAGCCCCATCAAAAAGGTCTTAGATGAATTGTGTAGAAGATCTCAAAATATTAGGTGCCAAGCCAAAAGATGTAATGGACTGAGTTCCGTAAAAGTACCATAAAAGACCGTCTAACCTAAGCCAAATTGCAAAACTGTAAACATTAATTGAAAATGATGATGTTGATGATGATGATGATGATGATGATGATGATGATGATGATGATGATGATGATGATGACAATAACGATGACAATAACGATGACGATGATGATAATTGACGGTGGGTTTTGATAAAATACCTTTTAAAAACCTTTACCTGTGAAAATTAAGGGTAAACATTGCATTCCACTCTTAAAAAATTACAAATATGCATGACTATTATAATGATACTCAAAACAGTTAAGAGTTACAATATCTTATTTTCAATATCATTGACAGAATGAAGTGTACATAGTAGGTGGAATGTTTATTGGACGGCAGAACTTATTTCAACTGTTTTGTTAAAATTCAGGCGTAAATTTGAGGGTGGTACTTAACAGCTTGATGTCATTTCAGAATGTATGGGTGGGAAAGCGCAAGCAGCAGCAAGAGTAGTAGTAATAGCAGCAGTAGTGGTGGTAATAGTGGTAGTAGTAGTAGTAGTAGTAGTAGTAGTAGTAGTAGTAGTCGTCGTTGTAGTAGTAGTCGTAGTAGTAGCAGTAGTATAAGTGCCAATAGTAGTTGTAGCAGTAGCAGTAGTAATGGTAATAGTAGTGGTAGTAGTAGTGATAGTAGTAGTAGTAGTAGTAGTAGTAGTAGTAGTAGTAGTAGTAGCAGTAGTAGTAGTAGTAGTAGAAGTAGTAGTAGTAGTAGTACAAGTAGTAGTAGTAGTAGTAGTAGTAGTAGTAGCAATAGTAGTAGTAGTAGCAGTAAAGTTAGAAGCATAAATTTGCTTGACTAGTCTTACCATATAATTGACAGCCGTTGATGTCCTTCCCTGTCCCATATGTTGGAAAAATTTATAATCAGCTACCAATACGACTGGGCACGTATTCTTTGGCGGGATTGCTCTCTTAAATCGTCCGCTGAAAGATGATTCAGTCTTTTCTCCGTCAAACACTTAGGATGAAAAAATGTCGGAAATCCTTTTATAATAAAACTAGCTTTTCAGGTATAGTGTAGCATTTTTCCTTATGATGTCTACCATAATATTTCATATACCGTAGAATTAAATTACATCAAATTACCTTAGTCGCCTGATTCATCAATTCTCCAGAACGTCTTATGGAACCGGTTATGTCAAGATTTGGTTAAGATTTGTTTTTTTGTTGAGTTTACTTGTGACGTTTTAATTAGTTGTTTTTGTTGGGGTTATTTTGTGTTGATGTGTCCTGTAAGTTAGCATTCTGACAATAAATAATTTGACAATATCACTTATATTATATCGAGGGTTCAAGTCAACACCGTTTATTAAACGCTGTGCAGCATTAAACAACATATAGTAACGCTTAGCTTTTTTACTACGAGAAATAAATGGTTAAAATGTTATATCAGATTGATTAGCGTTTAATCCCGAGAGAGTTCGATCATAGAGAGTGGATATTCTTTCACTACTACCCACAACAAGATCACTACTACTATTCCTATCGACTGCGTAACGACATTCTACACAATTTGTTTTGTATTTATTTACATAATAAAAAAATGGATTTGTTATAGTTTTGGAACGTTAATGTTCACACGATTTTGTTTTCAGCTTTTGTATTAATTATGGTATTATCGACAAATTTTTGTAGAAACACCTCGTGCATTTATCGAGTCAGTTATATTTCCATGAGTATTCCCTGCCATGTTTATAGACCCAGTGGTTGTATTTGTTGCATCTCAAGTTGTTATCGACATACGTTATTAAGACAGTATCAACACCTTTTATTTTTACTTCTTGCATTGGATCGAACTTGTCAACAAAAACAAATTAATTTTTGTGGCATTTTTATTCACAGGGTTTGCCACAGCCATTTAGGTGTCTCTGTTGCCTGCATCAGATCAATTCAATCTTGGTTCCTTTAAATCCTTTCACTACATCCGACCAAGTGCTTCGAGGTCGGTCTCCCTCTCTCTTCTACCTTCAACTTCAATATCTAACATCTTCTTTATCCAGATAGTATCACCATTACATTCAATATGTCCAACCCATCTAAGCCTCTGAACTCTTATGCTTCTTTTCATCTCTGGTACACCTATTATCCTGTGTATCTAAGGATAACGTCATTCCAATTTAGGTGGCAGATACATCTTAACATTTTTAATTCTGCCCTCTCAAACATTCTGGTATGTTTAACTTTTAAAGGCCACTTTTTCAGAAGAACCATATAACATTGTTGATCTTATTACTGACTTATATAGTTCACCTCTAATTTTTAAAGAAATTTGAGTTCTCATAAAAAAATGCATGCAATTTCCACTTATACTGGTTGTATTCATCCTCTCACTGCTCCTTCACATCCATTGTGTTTCCAAGATGTCACCTTAATAACAAAATTCCTCACCTCCTCCAAACTCGGTGTTTCCAACATGGTCATCACATTTACCACCAGAATATCCGTCGATTGTTTGCAAACCTTATTCATGTGCAAGAGTTGTGCGATGAAAATAATGGAGTATTAACTGAATCTGAAACTCGTATCACTAAACACTAACTTTTTAGATAAAAGGTATTGCTTGTCATGTAAAAAAAATTCTTGACTGGAAAAGTCGACCTGATCTATTAAAAGAAGCAACTGAAGGTTTGTGGATTGATATTTTTGTTAAAACATCGAAAACCGCTATTGCTCCAACTTATTATCGCCCACAAAACCAATATATTTACCGTCTAATTACAACAAAACTTTCAATGGTACGTTGTGTCATGCTGTTAGCAAGTACAAAGAAATAATTACCCCTGGGGGTTTTAATGTCGATTATCTGAAGACAGCTCAAAACAGAAAAATTAAAGAAATTTTCACACTCTGTGGCTTAAACAACTCAATAAAACAAACACATAAATGTCAAAGGAAACAAAATCTTTAACAGACCTAATTGCAACAAAAAATCCCTTCAGTATTGGATACACTGAAGTTTACACAGCCGGTTATACCGATCATGACATGGTTGGTTCTGTATGGAAACGTCACAATGTAAAATTCTCACCATAAGTAGTAATTTTCAGAAATTACGTTAAATACGGCCCTATCCCCATGAATCCTTTTCAATAATCGAACAGCCTCACGCCATTATATTCTATGTCTAACGACAACGATAAAGTCGTCTTCTTTAAAGGCACCTTCAAATCAACTACCGATGTCTTTGCACCCTCTATAGTAACAAAGTTTCCGGTCATCTATTTCTGTGGAGCAAACGAGGTTCGTGAACTCATGACTGATCATACCAGTGGACTGAAAAAAGCTAGAAGGTCAGGCTCTGAGAATGATTGGGGAACCTACCCGAGGGTGAGAAACCAGGGTAATAACAAATTGAAACCGGCAAAGAGTACTTTTTAGCGTAACCTCTTACAAGAGAACTCAAATAATGCCAGCCGTTTCTGCAAGTACTTGAAAAAGATTTTTCCGTTTAAACTAACATCTTCAAAAATACTAACTGCGACGAAAACATTTCACCGACAGCTTTCAGTATTTTTAATTAGGTGTACCAAACATGAAAGAATAGCAACAAAACGACGGACTTTGTATGGAAATATAGAACCTTCGACCCATTCGGAGCTGTAGCAGTTTTCGATGAAGCAAATTTCAGTTTTGTTCGTGAAAAATCACTTCAAAAAGTTCCAAAGTAATAAGTCTAGTGGTATCATTGAATTACATCCTGAATTAATAAAGGGCAACCGTGATTACATTTCGCAAGCATTACCACACGCACTTAACCTATCTTTACAATCTGGGGCAGTGCTTATGGTCTGGAAAGTAGCCAAAATTGTAACGACCTACAAAAAGGGTGCACGTAATGAACCATCCAACTTCCGCACCATATCTGTTTTACCTGTATTGTCAAACATATTGGAACGTGCAGTTTATGTTCAACTGTCATCAATTCCGGAGAAAAAAACATTATCTCTCCAAATACTCATTCGGGTATTGTAAAAACCGCTTAAACCGGGATGCCTCTATCTTTCGTCTGGATGTCATAAGAAACTTAGTCGATAAAGTGTGTTTGGTTGGTGCAACCTTCATAGATTCAAGCAAGGCATTTGACATCTTAAGTCATAGCAGGCTATTGACAAAACTATTATTATTTATAATATATAACATCGATCACGTGTGCTTTAAAGACCATATATTTTGCAGTCAACAACATGCAAGTTTAAGGGAACTAAACTCCACCGCTACAACTATACGTGCAAAGGTACAGCAAGGTTTCATCTTAGGGAAACTACTATTCATTATGTTTTTCAATGACTTTGTCAATCATCAAATTCACTGCAATGTTTTGATGTATACAGAAGATACTATTCAAAACTAGGAAGATAGAGACAGAGATAGCCAACACGAATATCTAAGTTTAACTTGGATACACACTTGAACCAGGATCTATCTAAGTTTAACTTGGATACACACTTGAACCCTCAACAATAGTTTTCAATCATCATAAAGAAAATCACTAAATGTATTTAAGTTCACTGAATCTCAAGTCAGACGATTGGAATTACTCGAGAGAAGAGTATCAAGCCTTGAAAAAAGAAAAGTTCCATCTACTGAAATCATCGTGGAAAAGAGAACTTGCAAGATTGTCAGGAAATGATTAACTAACCAGATGTGTGAAAACTATACAGGATACTATAGAATTACAGAACATAATATGAGCAACTGAAACAACCAAGTGTCACAGAGACTAGACAAATGTAAAACGGAATGTGGGAAGAAATCATTTAAATATACTGCAGTTAAATGATATTATGAATTAACAATAGATACAAGAACAAATAACGATGTCTTTGACAATATGTTAAATGATCATTTAAATTTTATTGTAAATATGTAAATAAAGGCACATTTAAGTTTTATATTTTTTCACTAATTTCATATTTTAAACATTAAGAGGACATATAGTGATACTGGTATTTGTTTTACTAAATTGTATATCAAAATATTCTTTAACAACAATAATAATAATAATAATAATAATAATAATAATATCTCAATCATCTGATATGCAAGCGTTAGTAGACGAATTGCAAAACCCAATAAATAGGAATTCAGAAAAAAAAGGATTCCAGTAAATGGTGTAAAGGAGATACGGGCTAGAGATTTAGCAGACACGCAAGCATTCTCAAAATTTAATCGTGGTATCAAATACATATTAGCTGTGATTGAAATATTTTCTAAATATGGATGGCCTGTGTTGCTGAAAAACAGGGCAGGGAAATCAGTTACAACTGCACTGATAATGATATTTAAAGAAAGAAACATTCAAGAAATCGGTAGATAAGGGAAAAGAATTTTAGAATAACGATGTGCAGGAACTGATTATTTATACCCAAAAGAAAATGAGTAAAAGTCAGATGTGATAGAAAGACGGAACAAAACGATGAGAGAAAAATGTTTAAATACTTTTCTGCTTAGCCTACCAGAGTCTATATCAATGTTCAGAATCATTTGGGCAACCATTATAATAACAAAACCCATTCGATCACGAAAATGAACTCATGTTAAAAATTATAAAAGCACAGACTAATGGTTACCTGCGAAATGTTGTAAGGTAACGACAACTTTTTACGTTAGATAGTGTATTTGTTAAAAGTAGAGTATGTTTGAAAATTGTAAAAACGTTAAACTTTAACTTGCATAACAGAAGTGTTTTTGCACGTGATCCCGTATATTGTCTATTTTATTAAAATACTGAGAATTCCAGCAGTCATACACACCAGACACAATAAATTTTACATATATTTCATCAGAAATGGACCGCAGACCTAGCTCTGTAAAATACTTAAGTTTTTTAAGCTCGAAATTTTCACTGCATTCAGATTTTAACAGTAGATGTTGTGGTATAGCTGAATCAAAAAAAAACATTGAGAATACTCTCGCATCGTCTTTTTGGCTGAATTCGATTGCCACTGGGTCAAAAAAAACCCGGGTATGCGTTGCTTTATTCTATATATTAATCTTTAGGACGTCAAGTCCACGTACCTGGGTGTAAACCGGTACTTATAATAATAAGCAACCATACTTAAATTTGTGGCGGACATGACATCCTTGGCAGATAAAGAAATAATTTTACGTGAAGCGAAAATTACTTTGGGTGCAGTAGCACGATAGCATTTGAAAACTACCCTGGTAATTTGGCTTTCAAATTTAATGGAAACCAGCCCCTATCCTGGGTAGTTTAAGGTATACAGGGCACTTTTGGGCGCCCTATTTAGCAATCATCAGAGAGAGCAAATATACGAGTTATTCCACGAGGTTACAACAAAATATTCCATTTACAATTACCTGTGCTTCTTTTTGATCTGTGTGGCAACTTCACACCGCAAAATGACGGTCTTCTACTGCAATCAATAGGAAACAAACTCCAGTTGACAAAAGCAATCAATAATTATTACTGTTAGTCAGGGAAATGGACGGTGGCTCTGAAAAAGAGCGGCGGCGTTTTAAGTTTAACGCCTTTAGATGAAACTTTTCAGGATTGGTGGAGAGTTTATAAGAAGAAATACTTTAAATCTATATTTCTAACCATAACAAATAAAGTTGTGTGTAGATGTCCGTGTCTCCAAAATACCTTTGTAAGTGTCTCGGTACATGCGCACAGAGAGCCCAAGAGGCACACGTTAAACACGATAAACCCCTTCAAATGAAGAGCTGGTGTGTATGAGGGGAAAACTAAGTATTCCTTGTGTTTGAGCTTAAGTATCAAATTCAAACCAGAAAAATTTCACCGGGTGCGGAAATGTTTGGAGGAGTACGAGGGTGAGAGAGAAAGGCGGAGAGAGGCAAAGAAAGAGAGGGGGAGATAGAAAAATAGATAGATAAAGAAGGGGAGATAGAAAAATAGATAGATAGATAGATAGATAGATAGATAGATAGATAGATAGATAGATAGATAGATAGATAGATAGATAATACATACATAAATATATACATATATACATACATACATACATACATACATACATTGATTGATTGAGACAGACAGATATATAAATATATATATAAATAAAAGAGAGAGAAACAGAAATAAAGAATAAAGAGACTGGCAGTCAGATAGAAGGAGGCATAGTGGATGACTGAGAGACAAAAGAAGTGGGCTNAGATAGAAAAATAGATAGATAGATAGATAGATAGATAGATAGATAGATAGATAGATAGATAGATAGATAGATAGATAGATAATACATACATAAATATATACATATATACATACATACATACATACATACATACATACATACATTGATTGATTGAGACAGACAGATATATAAATATATATATAAATAAAAGAGAGAGAAACAGAAATAAAGAATAAAGAGACTGGCAGTCAGATAGAAGGAGGCATAGTGGATGACTGAGAGACAAAAGAAGTGGGCTCGTCTGCCAGGCAGTCAATGTAAACCCAGCAGTAAAAAAAGTAGAATATATATTTTTCTGAATAATTAACTGAAGTGAAAAAACGGAAGCTTTTACAGGTTGGGCGTTTATTTACAAAGTTGAAATTTTGATAAAATGCTTGAAAAATTCCCCAACCTTTAGCTAAAGGTTTCTACGTAATTCTTTTTTCCTATAATAATGTTTAAATCCACAGAAGGGATAATAGTGCCAGTAGGTGTATGGAGATGTAAAGATAAAGAAGCAAAAACAAAAAAGAACATGGTTAAGACAATAGAAAAGAGTTGATCTTATACGTAAAAACATTCAAATCATTTGATGTAGGAAAGCACTCCGGCCCCATAGAGTTCCACAATCTAGCAATCCGAGGGGGAAAAGTACAATCAAAGAAAGATATATTACAAGAGGGGGAACCTTGCATGAAGATAAAGACATCAATAGAAACGAATCACATGATATGCAACAAACTCAGCTAGAACCAGCGAGGAAAAGCTCACCAAAATACTTCCCATAATAATATCTATAGAAATGACTAAGCCAAGCCACATTCCGTCTATCAGACAAAGGTTGGAGGATTTAGACCTATCAGATTACAAACATGTCTTTAAACACGATTAAGAACATACCACAATAAGGTGATGGAAAACCTGTCCAGATAGGGCTACAGTAGAGGTACAAGATGGCCTCAGGTACAAGGGTCTTTTTAGCACGATACAAAGAACCAATCATTTTAGAAGCAGATTTGCCAACAGGTTGAATACGAGAACCCCAAGAAAGATCTGGAGAAAATGACAAACCAAGCATCCTCACTGATGAAGATTCCTCAATAAGAGAAGCAACCTCGCCAGGGTTAACATCGAAATGATATTGTATAACTACTGGATGGAGATAAGGGCTCAACTTTTCATTGAATGACATCAGTTGGTTTTTGACCGCATTGCAAGAAACCAGTTATTTTCTTCTCCATTGTTTGACACCCTGAAGGTCCAATTCTACAGCTACCGCAAGTTTGACTTGGTCCTGCTGAGTGGCTTTGTGGTCCATACCAAAGTACAGTGTAGTGTCATCTGGATAGATCTTCATAAACTGAAGCAAATTACAAAGACGATCATTGTTGTGAAAAAGGAAGAGAGTCGGGTCAAGAATAGAACGTTAAGGAATGCCAGCGCTAATGGAATACTTATCAGATATAATTTCATCTAATGTGACACGTTTTTTACGATCTAACAGAAAATACTGAAGGATTTCAAAGACCCCACCACAAATAGCATAACCAGGAACCTTATGAAGCAAGCCAAAGTGTCACGCCTTACCAAAACCCTTACATATATCAAGCGCTACAGCTTGTCTTTCACCAAACTAAACTTGTAGACATGTTCCATGATTACAGTCAAACAGTCACCGTTAAAGCGAGATCTTCTAAAGTTGTACTGAACATCAACAAAAAGACCTACGTTCTGCAGGAATTCTACCTGTGCATTATCGCTGAGTCGTTCGAAGACCCTTATAATGACAAAAAAGACTTACGGGTCGCCATTTGCGAGGATCAGACGGATCACCTGGTTTCTTGAAGACTGGAACAGCATTAGAAAGTTTCCAGAATGTTAAAAAACAAGATTCTAATAGACAAAGGTTAAAAGGCGTAGACAGCAAAGAAAATAGCTCAGAATCACAACCTTTATAAACAACTACTGGAATCAAACCTGGACAGTGAGCTTCACGTTGATCAAGCCCATGAATAATCTTTCCAGCTAACCTTGAATTTTTCATGACAGAGTCCAACACCTGATCACTTAGCTGAATGAACTCTGGAAAAGAAACAGCACTATCATTTAGGGAGGAATTCGTGAAAAAAAATCTAGCAAAAAGATCAGCCTTTTCTGGAGGTCAAAGAAAATCGAGCATCATCAAAGAGTGGAAAAATAACTGACTTCCCAGAATTCAAAGCACTATAGCAAATCTTCCATACATTTCGGCTTCCGAGTCTCTGAGTAGAAATAGATCCCCGACGTCGCTCTGCATAGTGAGATTCGGCATCAGAAATCATCCTTTTGAAAGCATTGACAGCCCTTTTGAAAGCATTGACAACCCTTTTGTAAGAAACCTGAAATTCAGCACTTCCATTACATTGAAGCTGAACATAAAAATGATGGCGATGAGCAATGGCGGAAAACAATGAGCAATGGCGGAAAACAATGAGCATTGAACCATGGTGAAAAATGGAGTTTGACTTTGTAGCTAAGACCAGGGTACAAATGTTTCAATACCAACTTGTATCCATTCTGTGAATTTAGTTGAAGCATCAAGAGATGATTTGCTAAAGACTGAATAGCATGAAATATCACCACAAAACTTAACAGATCCATGCCGAACAGCCTGGTTAAAATTAAAAGTCTTAAGATGATAGGGCTTGTCAACAAGATTAGAAACAGTTACCTTAATCTCAACAGTAACAAAATATGATGATCAGAACACCCAAATGGTGGAAATTATTAAATTGTACTATGCTCAGAACTCCACCTGTGATATTTTCGGATAACACAGTTGGTCCTAAGCACGGATAAAGGAGGAAGGTTGGGCGTGGGGTCAGCACCCCCACCCCGTAAAAAACAGGAAGATCTGAAATAGCAAGAGAAATGAAAAAGTATAACATCCGAGTATTGGGTTTGAGTGAAATAAGCTGGCTACAGGCAGGACAGCTGAAACTTATATCTGGGGAGCAGATACTGTACTCGGGGAACACAGTGGAAAGAGCCCCACACACTGAAGGTGTGGCCCCGATCCTGGCAAAGGAGCCACAGAGTACTCTCATCGAATGGGAACCTATAAACTCCCGTATCATTACAGCCCAGTTTACCACCAAGAAAAAAAAATATCACACTGAACATAATATAATGTTATGCTCCAACAAATGATGTGGAAGAGGAGAAGAAAGATGAGTTTTACCATCAGTTACAGGCAGTGATAGACAAGAAAAGAGGCAAGGACATAACAGTCCTGACGGGGAATCTCAATGCCAAGATAGGATCTGACAACACCGGATATGCGAGTACTATGGGGCCACAGGGATTAGGACAAATGCATGAAAATGGAGAGAGATTTGCAGACCACTGTGGGTTGAATCAGCTGGTAATAGGGGAGNACAGCCCAGTTTACCACCAAGAAAAAAAAATATCACACTGAACATAATATAATGTTATGCTCCAACAAATGATGTGGAAGAGGAGAAGAAAGATGAGTTTTACCATCAGTTACAGGCAGTGATAGACAAGAAAAGAGGCAAGGACATAACAGTCCTGACGGGGAATCTCAATGCCATAGATAGGATCTGACAACACCGGATATGCGAGTACTATGGGGCCACAGGGATTAGGACAAATGCATGAAAATGGAGAGAGATTTGCAGACCACTGTGCGTTGAATCAGCTGGTAATAGGGGAGGAAGTATTATTCCACACAAACACATCCACAAAGCCACTTGGGTCTCACGGGATCATGAGACTGAAAATCAGATAGACCATATCTGCATAAGCCAGAAATTTAGAAGAACAATGCAAGATGTACGGGTGTTGAGAGGGGCCGACGTCTGACATCATCTGTTGGTAACAACATTGAGACTACGTCTGAAGAAACACAAAATGAAAAGTAACACACGAATAAAATATAATGTGGAATTGCTCAGAAGTCAGGACACTCGAGAAGCCTTCAAAATCAGCCTAACCAACAAGGAAAATAAATAACAAGTGGCCTGTAGAAGAGATAATCCAAAGCACACTAAAGGCTTAGCTTTAAATTCACCTTCTTTTACTCGACCTGCTGAAAGATTCTGTCGATCATAGACAGCAAGACTGTGAAGATGAGTTGTAGAATCTTGTCGAAAAAAAGGTAAATAGTAGTCGACAGGAAGATCCCTATTACTAACACTGTCACCGATGTTTGTCTCGTAACGTGCAAGAATATGTGGTGAGTCAGAATAAAGATAAGCTTTCAAAAAATGAAATAATGGAACGAAAACCTGTTGACATTACTGAAAGCTAAAAGGAGAGTATATTTGGAAGAAAACAGATTATTCCGAGTCTGTCTGGAGCCAGTACTACTACCTCTCGAATCTACACTCTCGGATATGGAGTCAGTCTTGGGTTCGGGAATTCCTTGCTTCCCCTGAACACTGAAAGTCTGCCGGGTACTGGGGGCATTCATTTGATTGAACGTTGGTAAAAAAGGAATAGATGCCAGAAGGTGTCACTTTGACGCAGACCATCAGCATGCCGACTAACCAAGGACTTGGGTGTTGGGCGTGATATTAAATGGAGCGATAGCACCAACTGTGGTGGACAGTTGCTGCTGTCGCTCCAATAGGAGAATAATGGAGACGAGGTGACACTACCAAGTGTGTTTTTTCAGAGAAACCATCTCTCAGAGAGTTGCCAACCAAGACTAAAAAGGCCCTTTTTCACATGAGATCGATCTAGCCCCGCCAGACGCCGGCCTGGCATTTCAAGGTCTCGGGGTTTAAGTCATTACAAAGAACTAGTAAACATTCACATAATAATAATTTACATATTCATAGTTTTAATATCCTCTTACGAAATATCATCGACTAAATTAGGGGGTATGTTTCATCGGCGGGGTTTATCAGGTACAATAAGTTACTTGCTAACGAACAACTTACCTTTCCTTAGGCATATCGTATAGGGATAAATTCGTAATAACATCAGTGCTTTTGTATACAATCATGTCGTGCTTTGACATTCCTTTTGTATGCCTCCAAGATGGCTACATGGACAAAGAAATGAAAAAAGTTAATATTAAAAAATTTGACCGCAGAGAGGCTAAACAACGTAATCAAATTACATTGAACGTTAAATACTACTCATAAGTTAAAGCTAAGAAAACGCTGTCGTTAGGTAATTCGCACAGGTTTGAATCCTGTCGGCTGCGTACATTTTAAATTTCTTTTCTGTCAGTAATATCCAAGAAATGGTTTAAAACAAAGGCAAATATCACAGTTTCAGGATACACGAAAAATAAAATCTAATCTCGACCCTGTAAATTTAGCTTTAGAAATGGATTCCAATTCCATATTTTCTCTTTTCGTAAACAGTGACTTCGTCTCAATTTAGCGGTTTATTTATCCTTCCAACAGTCAAAATTTGCTTATCTACTGTAAAATTAGACCCTGAAAATTTCCACCCTTACGAAGTGTCTCCTTGGAAGAGTCTCCTTGAAAGATACCACGTTTGATTTTAATAGGGTTAGATGTAGTATTTCCAGCGTCGTGGGTGAGGAAAAGTGACGTGTTCCACTTTGACATAATTTTCTTTAAAAAATTTGTAATTATTGGTAAGATCTTGTACATTTCTAGGCTTTTAATAAGCCAATCGTGCGGAACACTGTCAAAAGCTTTACGATAATCAATCCATGCTGTGCTTAAGTTCTTACTCCTTTTCCTGCAGTCCTCTACAATCATTCTACAGTCACTACCCAAAGTTTAAGACCACCCTTAATTTTGACTCTGAAATGATACAACTTATTATATATCTATATTAAAACTAATTTATTGTGGATAATATTTCCTTTACACACAAATCTCATATTTTTTAGTATCTTTTGATTAAATTTGCATCCATATTGATAGTTGTTTCCTTGATATTCAGTATTTGGTGGGTCCACCGTCACTTTTAATTATTGCCTGCAGGCGTCTTGGCATACTGTGTACTAGATTTCTGCAGTATTCCTGCGAGATTTCTTTCATCCACACTTCTTCTATCGCTTCCCCAAGGTCCTTAGCACTTGATTTCTGTTTCTGGGAAACTTTATCTTTCATTTCCGTCCACAGATTCTCTATTGGATTCAGGTCAGGGCTGTTGCCCGGCCAATCCAGAACATGAATCCTGTTCTCAGTCAGAAAAGTCATAGCAACTTTTGATCGGTGACAAGGGGCACCGTCCTGCATGAATATAGTACATTT
>RDPX01000273.1:446385-462238 GCA_003991215.1 Morbakka virulenta
GATTACAAACGTCCTTGATTACAAAAACATAGGGGTATGATCACTTTTAAATTCTCCTTAGTAACAAACGTAAACGAATTCTAAAGACAGGAAAAACGTTTGAATATTGTTGATGACATGTTTGCTTTGCTCTTGTGTTTGCATAACGTTGAACTCTGTTTAGCTGTCAGTTTCTGTTTTTAAGTTAAAGTTCTGTATTACTGTGCTTAAGTTATTCAAGATCCCGAGAAAATTTGTTCGTGGAGAAAAGGATAAATATACTTTAGCTGAAAAAGAAGAACTTGGAATGCTATGTAAAAAGTATAAAGACGAGTATGATGCCAAAGTTGAAGAACTTAAGGACAAAGTGAATTGGAATGATAAGATGAAAAAACACACACAAAATTTACCAAGAGAAGGTTACGTTGCACAGGCAAAGCTTGTCAGCACTGTCTTTAATCTATCTATCATTCGTCAGTCCTCGAGCCATACAATAACACCGACCTGACGCATGCATCATAAATTCACCCTCTGTTTTTCAATGGTAGGCACCAGTTCACTAGAAAGCTGACAATCTCTCTGCACTTCTGCCATGCAGCAGAGACTCTCATCCTTACTGGTCCTTCAACTCCTCCCTTAGTATCCAGTAGGTCACCAAGGTAACAGAACTCCTTCACCTCTTTGACAACCTCTCCGTCGATCTGGATGTCGTCATTGTTTTCCTCCTCCTGACACTGATTCTGACTATTGCAGGTAGGACATCGGAAGTTTAAATTACCATGTACCCTTTGTAATCCTGAGCATCGCTTGCGGCACCAGTGCTGGCAAGAGATACACAGAATCGAGTTTTGGCCAACTGCCCTTCTGTATACTCCACGGGTAAATCTGCCTGACCTGAAAACTTCATTTTTCTTTCCTGTCACCATAATCTTTGTCTTTCCAATGTTGACCTTCATTCCTCTTCTTCTTATCGGCTTTCTCCAATCCAAAAACTTTTACTTAACCTCCTCCTCCTTACTCTATGCAGACAGAACCAGGTCATCCTCGTACACTCTTTTGTTGCCTCAGTATGAACAGCAGAGGACTCGCGGCTTAACCCTGGTGGACTCGCACCTCTATGGGAAACTCGTCTGACAGCCAACCAGCAACTCTCACTCTCGACTTAGAGTGTGTGCATAGCATCATTACCAGCTGATCCAGATGTTCGGGAACAAGCTATATTTTCTGTAGTTTTATGATAATTGGTGTTAAAATCTCCCAATACAATAATTTCGCCTTGTTCATTTTCTGCAGTGGCTCAAGGTTCGCCAAAGCGTTATTGAAATATTGAAATACGATAAATGTTCTAATTTGTTTTGGGGCCTATGAAAATACGCAATGAGAAGATATATTTATTATTGAAAGAACAACCTCTTGATTTAATATATTCCGCATCCTTACCTTCAACCCTTACTTTACTGTTTTCTAGTCTATTACTAGACTATTTCGTGTCTGGTGCGATCAGGCTGTATCCATAGTACACTTAATTTAAGTAGGAACTTTCGTTTGAATTATGCAGCCTGAATTGTGCAGCCTATACTTACACGTCGTAACAATTCAGTACCAAACTCCAATTTTATCAAAGAGCAAGGACTTCATTCGTTGCACCTCAACAGGAGTATCTTTAAAAATATCTGAAGTGACTTCATATAGATCTCAAAGATATAAAAGCATATAAACTAACCTTGAAAAACCTTTGGAATAATAATTGTAATGAAAATACTCAACAAAACACGTCCGCCTCTAAGATTTTTAAAAAGACCCCAACAAACTGCTATACTTTGAATAAATATGTGGTTGCATCAGAACAGTGGAAAACATTACCAAAACTTTGCTCTGTGTATCGGCCAGTGCATTTTCCAAATGATGTAAGGTACAGTTCTTCAATCAAGATGTTTTCGACGGCATTTCTTCTTTCATGTGGAAAACTCCCGTATCATAACCAGTTCAAGCCAGAAAATTGACTTTACATGAGCTAATTTTAAACATAGAAGCAGCAGTAGTAGTACCGGTAGTAGTAGCAACAGCAGTAGTAGTGGTGGCAGTAGCAGTAGTAGTAATAGAAGTAGTAGAAGTAGTAGTAGTAGCAGAAGCCACAGTAGTAGAAACAGTGGTACTAATATTAGCAGTAGTAGAGGAAGCGGTAGTACTGATAAAAAGAGTTGTTGTTGTTGTTAATGTTGTTGTTTCGGTAATTGTAACAGCATTAAAATTCAGAGGTCATGCCCAAGCGGGGTACACTGACCTTCTAAAAAGCCTTTGTAGAATTTTTCCTGGTCAACTTTAATTTCTTTTTCATATTCTCCATTATCTTCTATTGCCTTAAACGATTCACTAAATATTGAAGTATCTGGCATTAATCTAATGTTGAAATGCCTGTAAAATGGATAAGAAAGAAAATCATTTCTATTTTTGACTTGGGCATTAGTATAAAACAACGTGACATTTGTAATAATCTATGCTTTAACCAAAAAATGTTCAATATCAACAGTATATCTCTCAATATTATGGCTATCTTTGGCACTTTGTACCCTCTAATATTCAAGGTGAACTACTTCACAGAAGCAGTCATATACAATTAAGATAAACCTCTGAATTTAAGCATTAAAATGGACTTTCTATATGTCAAAATGCAAGTTAATTCCAGCCTTTAACTAACCCAATCGGGTAGTGTACCAGCTTGGCCCATGAGCAATTAAACTCAACGACACATGATTTCTAATAATGAACAAATTTGTCACTGACGAAATGTAAAATACAACACTTTTATCACATGGATAGTTCAACCATATTATAAATGGGCTGTATTCATTTTTGGCTAAATTTGATATATACAGGAGATTTTTATGGGCCAACTGCATAGTCTGCAATTGACATAAATAAAACTAAAGGGAACTTGCCAGAAAACAAAGGTTTCATAAGCTGAATAATTTTTCCTGCCTTTGCATTATTTTGAAAAGTCACTTATACTAAAGACACAAAAGGTTTTAATACTGTTGCAAAAGTTGTATATGGTATTTGAATCTATTTTGATTGCAAATAAAAAGATGATGGCAAAAAGAGATAGATAGATAGATAGATAGATAGATAGATAGATAGATAGATAGATAGATAGATAGATAGATAGATANCAGTTCTTCAATCAAGATGTTTTCGACGGCATTTCTTCTTTCATGTGGAAAACTCCCGTATCATAACCAGTTCAAGCCAGAAAATTGACTTTACATGAGCTAATTTTAAACATAGAAGCAGCAGTAGTAGTACCGGTAGTAGTAGCAACAGCAGTAGTAGTGGTGGCAGTAGCAGTAGTAGTAATAGAAGTAGTAGAAGTAGTAGTAGTAGCAGAAGCCACAGTAGTAGAAACAGTGGTACTAATATTAGCAGTAGTAGAGGAAGCGGTAGTACTGATAAAAAGAGTTGTTGTTGTTGTTAATGTTGTTGTTTCGGTAATTGTAACAGCATTAAAATTCAGAGGTCATGCCCAAGCGGGGTACACTGACCTTCTAAAAAGCCTTTGTAGAATTTTTCCTGGTCAACTTTAATTTCTTTTTCATATTCTCCATTATCTTCTATTGCCTTAAACGATTCACTAAATATTGAAGTATCTGGCATTAATCTAATGTTGAAATGCCTGTAAAATGGATAAGAAAGAAAATCATTTCTATTTTTGACTTGGGCATTAGTATAAAACAACGTGACATTTGTAATAATCTATGCTTTAACCAAAAAATGTTCAATATCAACAGTATATCTCTCAATATTATGGCTATCTTTGGCACTTTGTACCCTCTAATATTCAAGGTGAACTACTTCACAGAAGCAGTCATATACAATTAAGATAAACCTCTGAATTTAAGCATTAAAATGGACTTTCTATATGTCAAAATGCAAGTTAATTCCAGCCTTTAACTAACCCAATCGGGTAGTGTACCAGCTTGGCCCATGAGCAATTAAACTCAACGACACATGATTTCTAATAATGAACAAATTTGTCACTGACGAAATGTAAAATACAACACTTTTATCACATGGATAGTTCAACCATATTATAAATGGGCTGTATTCATTTTTGGCTAAATTTGATATATACAGGAGATTTTTATGGGCCAACTGCATAGTCTGCAATTGACATAAATAAAACTAAAGGGAACTTGCCAGAAAACAAAGGTTTCATAAGCTGAATAATTTTTCCTGCCTTTGCATTATTTTGAAAAGTCACTTATACTAAAGACACAAAAGGTTTTAATACTGTTGCAAAAGTTGTATATGGTATTTGAATCTATTTTGATTGCAAATAAAAAGATGATGGCAAAAAGAGATAGATAGATAGATAGATAGATAGATAGATAGATAGATAGATAGATAGATAGATAGATAGATAGATAAATAGATAAATAGATATCCTTTCCCAGAGTAAAACAAAGCTAGTAATACCTTCCAAGTGCTTTGAAACTGAGTTTTCTTTGCTTAGAATTACTAGATTCACTTTCTCCAATACTTCTTTTGACAACACTATGCTCAAGATCTGCAGTCCTCAGAGTATCATAGTTTTTCAAAAATGTATCAATTCCAGTTCCACCTAAAAGAAAATAATGGAAACAAAATTCTAAATGACTACATAAAGGTTTACTTAAAACGTAGATGTAATAATATAAATTTTGGATGTACCCAGGTTTTGGCTGCTGGTGGCTGTAGTCTCACTTTCTTGTTCTTCACCCTTATCTCTTTGTTTATATATTTTTAATGAAACTCATCCTGGTCAAGGTTACATTTTTTTGGAACATTAGATAAAGCAAATGGTCTTATTTCCTGACTAATATATTTGTAGTATAGTGTTGGGATCATATTCTTTTGGTATATGCATAAGTCAACTTATTCATAGATAAATACCTAGCAGACCTACTGTGACAAGACAAACTTTTGGATATACGGCTTTACAAACCCATTATTGTACTAGCCTAAAATGAATACATAAATAAAATAAATTTCCTAACAACAGATGACAAAATGGAGTTCCAATATTACATCAGCTTCCAAAACTAATTTTTCTTCCAGTAAAGTGACTGCATCCCATTTTTTTCTCTCTGTATATTCATAGGTCAACTTATTCCCTAATAAGGACCTACCAGATATACCAAAATTAATTCATTTGCAGTATAGTGTATGACTGCTACTTTTATTACCACTAACTTCCTTTTCTCATCATCATATTTGGTTTTACATCCATTTTACATGCTGGCATGTGCCGGACAGTTCAACTCAATGGACTTCCTGGCCAGTCTGTCCTTTACTAAATCTTTGGTGACACCTTTTTGTTTCAAATCCAATTTAATTACTTCCTCTCATGTTTGGTCTTCCTTTCATGACAGCAGCTTCCACTTTCATTGATATCCAATTCTTCACTCAATTATCATCATCTTTTCTCTCCAAATGGCCATACCAACTAAGCCACCTTTTCTGCATGCACTCACTGATGCAATCCAACTTTTATCTTTTCCTGATATCCATGGAGCTTAGCCTGTCCTTCAGAGTTACATTACACATCCACTGAATCATTCCCATGTCATTCTTTCCATGCTGCAAAAAAGAGTTTTCTGAAAACCTTTGTTTTATCCAGCTGCACTTTTTATGCACCCAGTGCTTGCATGTAACACAAAAAAATGAGTTGCTTCCCACTCCCTTCCCACGAACTCTGTGATTTCACCAGATCTGCCTCTTAAATTTCCAAAATTTACAGTCTAAACTTCATCAATCCTTTTTGAGGTTGATCCAGTAGCTTGATGATGGTCTGATTCTGCCTAAACCCAACAGAAATCTTACCATGCACAACAACTTCACTTTGAGAAGTTTCAGTCCCATTGACGCAGCTTCAGAAGTCATTTCATAGTGCAAAAGGCAGTGTTTTTATAGACCAGAAGCTCTTCCTGATGCCAACCCATTGAGGAAATAGGGACCAGTGACAAAATCGATCCACTAACTCTAGGTGATTGCCAACCAAGCTAAAGACTGCATCACCTGCCTATTAGAGAAAGACTGCACCCCACCAGTCCTCAAGCTGGTATTTCTTCTACAAAGCATGGTCTTCTGGGTTTCAAATAACCCCTAGATTATATTTCTTTGCAGGTGTTATGTTGCGAAATTTGGAGACCAAATCCCAAATCAAGAAAAAGTAACAAGTGTTCTAGTGTTCTACTTCACTACAAAAAAAGCAATGAAAAACAAAATATAAAAAGTTTCTACTATACTTTAATTTCTCTTGATCTAATGATTTCTTTTCAAGCAGTTGCATTGTCTTGGAGAGAGTATTTATCAAAGTAGTTGAGTTATGTGATTATGGTCAAATCAGTTCCTTGATACAAAGTACTAAATTTAACTTTACTTGGTATCTTCCAGTTGGATCTATCTGAGCAGAAACTTGTAGGGCAAGTCTTGGCTGTAAGAACTAATGGTTGAGTTTCACAGGTTGAGCTGGATAAGTTAAAAAATGAAGAGAAAAAAATGAGAATGGAAGTACATGAAGAGACTATGAGGTATGATGTGCTTGAGAAAGAAGACACAAAAACATGGAAGGCATTAAAAGAGGAACTAACAAGAAATGCAGTAGAAGGTCCATTAAACCTAAGGTTTGTGATAGCAAAGATTAAGAGAAGTGACTACCCAAGTCAACAGAGTTATTTGGAGGTCAATGATCTCACACAATGTAATGGGGTCCTTAAAGTGGCTGCAAGGATTGTTACAAGAATTCTTTTACAAGATATGAAAAAAGAAATGAGTGATTCAAACAGAGGAGACTTTTTCAAAACAACCAGAAAAAGCTGTTTAACAAGCTATAAGGAAAAGAACAGGGAAATGACAAAATACTGGGTGCAGAAACAAGAAATCAATTCTGGTGAAATATTTGGAAGAAAGATATTAAACACAATACAGAAGCAGAGTGGGTTGGAAAAGTTGAAAAAAGAGGTTGATAAAAGGTCCAGAAAAGTAACCTCATATTACTATCATTACTGATATGCTCAGAAAGCAAGTGAATATACTGAGTATTTGGAAATCATTAGGACCAGAGGGACTGCAGGGATTTTGGATAAAAAACATTATGTCACTACACCCAAGTTTTGCTGTATTACTTAATGAATGTCTCACATTGGGAAATTTGCCAAACTGCCTCTCTAAGGGGAAAACCATTCTAATTATGAAAGGCAAAGAAAAAGATAATGCAGTCACAAACTATAGGTCAATCACATACTTAGCACTAATGTAGAAACTTTTTACTAGCATTCTATTGGAGCAGATATTCTTACACTTAGATCAAAGCACAATACTGCCTGAAGAGCAGAAAGGATGTCAAAAAAGTCACAAAAGACCATTTGTTTATTGACAAAGCTATTGTAAAGAACTGTAAAAAGAAAGCAGGTATTAAAAATTATAGGGTAAGCAAACTGAAAGAACTAAATAGGAAAACTTGTAAGTTGCTGACTAGATATAGTATGTTCTATGAAAAGGGATATGTTGATAGGTTGTACATTAGTAGAGCTGAAGGAGGACGAGGTTTGAACAGCATTAAAGACTTTGTTAATTGAATAGAACAGTTTCTAAGAAACTCCACAGTGTACAGACACTCAAAGTTGTGATTGGCTGAAACATGATAACCTTAAAAAAGCTTCTGAATGCACAATAATGATGACACAAGAACAGGATATTAGAATATGGTTCATCAGAGATCAAAAAGCCAAAGAAAACATTTCACCACTCTTCAGAATATGTGAACTAGGAGACAATGGCTAATTCTGGTCTCTGAATGTAAAGAGTTGGCTCAGAGACTGTACAAGAAGTGGAGAAATGATAAAATAGCTCAGGTCTTGCATTAGCAGCTTTGTAAGAAGTATGATTAAGATGATTAAGAAAATTTAGAAAAGTGGTATGAGCATTAAGATGTCTGATGCCCATTTGACACAAGAGTAGATGAAAAGGAAAGAGAGAAGATTGAATGATACCAAGACTGGAAATGGGAGGTTAAAAGGATTTGGAAGTGTAAAAATGTGAAAGTTATACCCATCTCTGTTGATGAGGGATTCTTGTTCACACAGTCTTAGAATAGGTCCACTAGCCATCCTTTAGTAGCGGGGCTAACATGCTTCAAAAACTCTGCAAGAATGCTATCAGTGCCCACTGCTTTGCCATTCTTCAGTAATTTCAGAGCCTTCTCCAGTTCATCCAAACTGAATGGTTTGGTGAGAGCTCTGTTATGAACTATAATTTATTATCATAAACTATTGTTATGAACTATGATTATTATGAACTATGATTCGCCAAGAACTCTGAACTTCTAATTTAGTCTGTTGGACTTCCTGTTGTGATGTGTATTTAGCTCAGCGGTTTCACTGTATCAACCGCCATTTTGTAAACTCATTTTGTAGCATCCATTGATAGCTCAGTAAAGCCTAGTTTTTACAGCAATCTTTGTCTTTATTCATTACAATTTACTAAGCCATCATTATTATATATCATATATCATATATTATGGATAAAGTCTTACAGCTAGAGCATTTGGAGACGAAACCTGACAGTGTTTCAGTGAACAAAGAATGGCTCCATTGGTGCTGAACTTTTGACAATTTTATTTCAGTTTTACGCGACGAGGGCCTCAATAAACTTCAAGTTTTAACAAACTTTGTGTCACCGGAAATCTTACAACATATTGAGGAATCAGCTTCATATGACCAAGCCATGGAAATACTTTATAATTTGTTTACAAAGCTGATGAACGAAATCTACGCGTGCCACTTGTTGGCCACTCTTTGGCAGCAACCCGGAGAAACATTAGATGAATATTTGTTAGCTCTAAAAACCGTCAGTAAAGACTGCAACTTTAAAACTGTTACTGTGGCTGCCTACTGCGAGGAAAGTATTCATTATGCATTCATAACTGGCCTTCAATACAATGCCATCCATCAATGACTTTTGGAAAACACAATGCTTACTTTAAAGGTCATGTTTGATCACATCGTGCACTAAAGTCAGCCATGCAAAGCTCTGAATCATATGCTACTCCTCAACCTTCCTTTAATGCAGCTATGCCTACAACTCCTGTAGTTCCACGACCAGACACAAGTCCTGACCACTGCATATCCACTGCTGCTCGATCTGAAGATCAGAAGTGTTTCTTTTGTGGAAACAGCAAGCCCTCTCATTCATGGTGTCCTGCACGTGAAGCTACTTGCAACAACTGCCAAAAGAAAGGGCATTATTGAAAGGTGTGTCGTGGAAAATCTCAAAGCCTTTCTGCTGCTACCACTTCAGTAATACTTGCATCTACTTACCCAAAAGCTCCAGAATCACTAGTAAAATCCTCTGCAACAGTAACTGTGAATGGTCACCCTGTGGAAGCTCTTTTTGGCAGTGGAAGCAGTGAAAGCTTTATTGCTCCATGTCTAGTAGAATCAGTGTCTATACCCCTCCATCCTTGCTTGGGTACAGTATCTATGGCTTCCACCAGATTTTCGACCCAAGTTCAATGCTTCTGTGTCGCTGATCTCAACTACCAAGGGTATATGTACAAGAATTTTCATCTATGTGTGTTACCTGGACTTTGTGCTGGTCTTATCCTGGGACTGGATTTCCAGACACAGCATGGAAGTATTATCATCAATTACGGTGGACCCAAACCGCCTTTGACTGTTTGTAACCTTACAACTTTAAAGATTGATGCACCAGAACCATTTGCCAATCTGTCACCAGACTGCCACCCAATCGCTACCAAGTCCCATCGTTACAGTCAAGTGGACTTAGACTTCATCGATAAGGAAGTTAAATGATTACTTCAAGAAGGTATTATTGAGCCAAGTATTTCCCCTTCGCATGCTCAAGTGGTCATCACAAAAAGATGAAAACCACAAGAAGAGGTTGGCCATCGATTATTCCCAAACTATCAACAAGTTTACTTTCCTTGATGCATTCCCTTTGCCAAGGATAAGTGACCTAGTCAACCATATCACCCAGTACAGAGTTTTCAGCACGATTGATTTACGCAGTGCCTACCATTAAGTTCCCCTCAAGGAGGATGACAAGCCCTATACAGCATTTGTGGCCTGCAACTGCCTATATCAGTTTACTTGTCTTCCATTTGGAGTCACAAATGGGGTCGCCTGCTTTCAGCGAGAAATGATGAAATTTGTCCAAGAGGAGAACCTTAAAGCTGTCTTCCCATATCTAGATAACATCACCATTTGTGGTAAAGATCAAGAGGACCATTATGCTAATCTAAAGTTGTTTCTTGAGGCTGCTTAGTGAAAGAACATTATGTACAACGATGATAAAAGTGTCTTTTCAACCCGATGTCTACCTATTCTTGGATATGTTATTGAGGATGGCACTATCCATCCCAATCCTGAACACCTTAGACCATTGCGTGACCTTCCTGTACCACATGACTCAAAGACCTTAAACAGGTGCTTGGGACTATTTTCATACTACTCACAATAGATCCCTGCCTATTCTGACTGCATCAGGCCCATAACTTCCTGCAAGTCATTCCCGTTGAGCCTGCAGGCAGTAGAAGCATTTGAAAGCATAAAGAGCACTATAGAAGAAGCTTTAATTACATCTATTAATGAGGATCTTTCCTTTGAGGTAGAAACAGATGCCTCGGATGTCGCCCTGGCTGCCAAGCTTAGCCAGCAAGGTCATCCAGTAGCCTTCTTTTCAAGAACCCTTCAGGGCAGCGAGCTCAAGCATGCAGCTGTAGAGAAAGAGGCAGAAGCTATTGTGGAGTCCATATGACATTGGAGGCACTTCCTCACTGGAAGGCATTTCACACTAAAGACTGATCAAAAGTCAGTGTCTTATATGTTTGACAAGTAGCACAACGGCAAGATTAAGAATGATAAAATCATGAGGTGGAAACTTGAACTTTCATGCTATAGCTTCAACATAGTTTACCGTCCAGGCAAGGATAACATTCCTGCTGACATTTTCTCTAGAGCTACATGTGCTGCCTCTCAGTCTCAGGAATTTGCACTACACAACCTACATGATGCCCTCTGCCACCCAGGCATCACCAGGATGTGGCATTTTGTTTGATCAAAGAATCTTTCATACTCCCTCAAGGAAGTAAAGCAAATTACTAATTCCTGTGCAATCTGCAATGAATGCAAGCCTCAGTTTCATCAGCCACCAAAAGTACCTCTTATAAAGGCTACACAACCCTTCGAAAGGCTTAAAGTTGACTTCAAAGGACCATTACCAACCACTAACAAGAACAAATATTTCTTGAACATTGTTGATGAGTTTTCCAGATTCCCTTTTGTTTTCCCTTGTGCTGATGTGTCAACCCTGACAGTAATCAGATGTTTGACTTCACTTTTCTCCATTTTCGGAATGCCAGCATATGTTCACTCAGATCGTGGTTCAGCCTTCATGAGTCGGGAGCTACAAATCTTCCTGACAGAGAGAGGTATTGCCAACAGCCGAACTACCAGTTATAATCCTACGGGAAATGGCCAAATCGAAAGGTACAATGGGACTGTTTGGCAGGCAATAACTACATGTCTGAAGTCTAGAAGGCTACCCATAAAGCACTGGCAAGATGTCCTCCCAGATGTTCTTCACTCAATCGGCTCACTGTTGTGTACAGCAACCAATGAAACCCCTCATGATTGTTTCCTTGGTTTTCCAAGAAAATCTTCTTCTGGCACTTCTGTACCCTCATGCTTAACATCTACAGGGCCTATATTCCTTAAATGGCACATCTGCTCAAGTAAGTTTGAGCCCTTGGTAGAAGAAGTGGAACTCCTCCAGGCCAACCCTCACTATGCTCATGTTCGGTACCCAGACAGAAGGGAGACAATGGTGTCGATGAAGCATCTTGCACCCTGTGCTCAGTCGAGGATACCTCAGCAAAGTGACACAATCAGCAGAGACAGTCACTTAACACAAGACCCACCTCAGACAGAGTCAGGAGCTAGTGATGATGTTCTTCCTTCAACTCCTACAACAAGCTCACCAGGCAACCTGATTGATCCCCAACCCTTGCATCGTTCCGAGTGTGTCTATCATCCAGTGGTACTGGATGGGATTTGTATCTCTGATAATCCCCTGCTGGTCATCTGTGTGCGGGTTTCCCATTCAGTAAAAGTTGAGTGGCAATCTGGTTGACTGTGACAGTGGATGTTGGTTTTACTGCATTGGTGCCATTCCCAAACCTTTTGATGGTAGTCCAGGCTCTTTTGCTGTTATGAGTCAGATTCATTGATTCTATCATGCATTGCCACCTTTCTCTGCATTGTTCTACTATACTTCCAAGTAGTTCCTCTCCTGGACTGATGGTTTTGTCTAAGAAGGGATCTTGCTGGTGTGGAGGCTTGTGGATGTCAAACAAGTCGGACAGTTCTCCTGACATGCCTGGTATATATTCAGTCCGACAACCTTGGGGGATCATTTTTCGTTGCAGACTTTTTAACTACATCGATAAAGGTCCTGTTGTTCTCCAGTGTAGGTGAAATATCAGAGAGTTGCATGCCACTTGCTTGGCAAATCTGGGCCAATCTGCCTTTGTTAGACTAAAGCATCTGCAGAATGGAGTGTGTCATACTTTAATTGGGGCACTGATGGATAAGGCAACAGGTCAATGTTGACTGTAAGGCATTTATTCAAGAACTACCTTTGTACACATTGGGCTGATATTACAACTGATGAACCCGATGTCTGGGTTATAATCTCTTTTCCAGCAAGAACTGTTACATGAAAATGGTTGTTTCTTATCATGAACAAGTGTTAGTCCCTTAGCCCACACCTCTACTGCAGCACCATCATTATTAGTCTCTCCGTAACCCCATAATGTGCTATGCAAATTAAAGTCACTGATATGTAGGTGGTATTTCCATTTACAGTTTGCCAGGTCATTGAGGTGGAAGCAGCTGTTGGGTAGTTTGTAGACCAATGTGATTGCCAGATCTTTCAGGCACACAGTAATTGTTTCAATGTTATTATCACTGCTGTTGGTATAGATTTGCTCAATGGGTAAGGAGGGTTTGGTAAATACTACACTCCCATATTGTTTATGTGGGATTTCAGCAGCCTGAGTTTTCCCTTTTAAATAGGGTCACTTACTGTTTTTGTCTCGATGTGTCTCTTGTACTCAAACCATATCATAATTTGCTGATATTTAGGCCAGTATTTCAGCTTTCTGGTCAGAAAATCCTTCAATGTTAAAGGAGAGTATGGAGCATGTCGGTTCTGAAAAGAACCCATAGTTTTGATGACGTGCTGTTGCTGGGAGAGTAGTCATAATGTTTAAATATATCCCAAAAGTGAGCATGTAGCTGTAGTTGGTTGACACAATCAGCAAGCCATTCAGCTTCAGAGGACACCTTGAGCAGGTTTGTGTCATGTTCTCTTCTATTTCAATGAATATTGTACAGTGGACTGTAAATACATTCCCATGTCACTAAGGGAGGATCTCTGTGTCAGTCCATGATTTATTTCTTTATGCAGAAGATGTAAGGTCATTATGAAGCAGTGATGGGACAATCAAGCACAGTATCAAGTATGGACTTGAGCTGGATGTCTGGGATGCTCATTTGAGTCCAAATGTCCAAAATCAATAAAAAATTCTGATTAAAATGATGAAATAACATGCATTTTTCACCAATTTTGATGTTTTCCTCTTGAAATGGCATGTGCGACCAGTGCCAATTTTGTTTCTTTGGCAATTGCACATGTATGGGATGTGTGGGTCACATAATGAGGGAGCAGTTTGTATTTCAAATTGATTGCCTTTTTTATCCAGACAATAATTAATACATTGGATTTTTCATAAAATTTTCTAGATTTCTATCAAAGTTTCAAGAAATGGAAAGGACTATGATAAGAATGGAATTAATAAAGATGGTTGGAGCTAATCAAAATTTTTACAATAGTTTTTTCATCAAGAATTTCAAGCATTTCTACTTTAGCTTCAAGTCATTTATAACAATCATGGTAAGGATTGTGGTGCGAACAGAATTGGTGAAGAAGGTAGGAGCTGATTCCTGGATTTGGGAGTACTTTGCTTCAAAAAACTCATTTTAGTGATGGACCTCCCAGTGTAAACTCTGGAACAGTGTACTGCAGTGTTTGTGATTGGAAAGGGCAGTATTCATCCCAAACCACCAATATGGCTAAGCACATCCAAAGCAAACATCCTTCCTATGTGAAAGAAAAACCTAAGGAAGGACCACAAAGTTCAATCGATAGCTTTGTGACCAAAGAGATTAAGCCATATGCAAAAAATCACCCAAAGTAAGTTGGTGTAACCAACCTACTTTGGGTGAATTACAAATTTACTTGTAAAGGACCTTTTGCCATTTTCCATGGTGAATAGTCCCTCATTTATTGACCTTATCAAAGAGCTGGATTCAAAATGTATAGTGCCAGACTGGAAAACATTCACATCCTTATTGGTTCCTGAGTTGTACAAGAAGCATAAGGTCCAGCTGCAGGCCATTCTTGAGAAAGAAAGAAATGGTGAAAAATTATACCCTTCAATTACCCATGACAGTTGGTCCTCTATTTCCACTTAAAGTTATGGAACTGTCACTTCCTACTTTATTGATTTCAAGTGGCATATGAGGTCCACAGTCTTGGACACCACACATATGACAGAGGCTCAAACTGCCAAAAATGCTTCAGATCTAAAATCCATTCCTGATAGGTGGTTCATCAAATGCCCTGTAGCTGTCACAGATAATTCAGCTAATGAAGTTGCAGCTATATGCCTGCTTGGCCTGGAGTGAATTTGCTGTTGGGGACATTTGATTAATTTAACTGTCAAACCGGCTATTGCCATCCCATAAGTCTCAAGAGTTGTTGCAAAAATCAGGGCAATAGCCACCTAGCTTTATCATTCAAATATTGCCACTGTTACACTTAGTCACAAGGCCAAAGCCCTGCTGGCAGAAGACCACCAGAGCAAGAAAATCATGATGGACAATAACATCAGGTGAAATTCCACTCTTCAGATGATGGAAAAGAATGTCAAATTTATCCCTACAGTTCACGCATTGCCATATGACAAAAGGATGAAGAGCAATCTCAAGGATAAAATGCTTACTGAGCAAGAGGAATATCTCATCGAGTTCCTCATGTTAGCCATCTAGTCAGATTTGTTCTTGGCATTCCTGCATCTTCTACCCTCTTGAAAAAAGCTGGACTTTTCCCTGGAATGGTTAATATGATGGTGTTCCTTAACAGAATTTTGATATGTAAAATGTATATAGAATAAACAGTCAAACTTCACAAACTGACTCCCAACCAAAAGATTATCACCTGTAATAAGGAGCATGTCAGGACAAAGACTTCATCAGTTAGAATAGAGAGAGAGAAAGGTAACTTGGTGGATCTACATATAGTTTTAGTGGTTTTCCAGATGGTAATGTTTGGCTGGAAATTTTAGTACTGAGTAAATTGCACTTGCTCTAAGTACATTTTACATCCAGAAATGACAAGAAGGAGTGACTCAGACTGAAGGCAGAAAAATAATCAGATGTGGTAGCAAGTTTCTAAAAGAAAAGATTTTTTTCTTAGTAGTACAATTTTTTATTTTTTTTTAGTTTTAACGTCATTTTCCCCCAGTAACTGGGGCTCAGACGGTGCCCTTCAAAGGGACTTTGATTTGGCAGTGAGGAATTTCTTGGCCGGATGCCCTTCCTGACGCCAACCAATGGCTTTTTTTTACTTTGCAAAGTTCCAAATTCTCCTCGACAGCTCGGGGAATGGAACCCGGAACTCTTGGTTACTGTGCAGATGCACTAACCATTAAGCCACGGCTCCTATTATTATTATTATTATTATTATTATTATT
>RDPX01000273.1:475375-497139 GCA_003991215.1 Morbakka virulenta
GGAACCTTACAAACGCTAAAATAGAAAAGACCTTGCTGGAGAAATGTATCTCAGATAAACAAAGAAATGATTTGAGCATTTCTCGTTAGCCGATCAAAACTAAAGCAAAAAAATTGCTGGAGATACAGAGGGTCAAATGCTTTTGTACAATGATAGTTGGGTCCAAAGATTCATGTGCAAAAATAGTTTCTCCACCAGAAGACGAATAAAAGCGGCGCAGAAAATTTCCAAACCTGGTTGATAAGCTTGGAGCTTATATTATGAAAGCTCCCCGACTGCGCAGAAATATAAACTACGAACACAAAAACATCGTTTCTTTAAATGAAACAGCCATCTGGATTGATATTTTGTCTGATACTGCTGTTGAGAAAGGAGGACTCTCTGCATCCAAAAACTATTGGTCATAAGAAAGAAAAGATAAAGCTTTTTATTATTATCATTAAATTAATGTTTATACAGGATTCAATACATCTCTGCAAAATATACATATAAACACATCAGTATTTTATATATACTGTAAAAACTGGTATCAATGTGTTTATCTGCAACAGATGATTTGGCGAAAAATATGCGAAAATTTGTTTTTAAGGGCGCTAAAAAAAAAGTCAAAGCATTGAATGACGAGCTTTGCTTGAAGGGTTTAGTAGCTACATCTGCATTTGAATAGATAAACGATTAGTTGAAAGAGAAATACTGCTGTGTAGAGAAGTTCTTTGGACATTTATATTTGGGTCTCGAAGGCAATTTCCTTGGGATTCATTTCGTTGGCATTTATTGTTTGAATTTTTTCTGCAAGTGCAAATACAAATACAACCAAGTCCAGCTCCTGGTCTTCTCGCGTGACTTAGTTATAAGCCCGCATTAACTGTTTTCATTGACAGGAGAAGGGACAAAGGCGGGCCACTGTCGCCTAAACCAGATGTTTTAGGCAGATATGACACATCAGCCTAGGAAGGGAGCTTATCTAGAAGACGGAGAACTCTGATTTCAAACCTCCGAACCTTGCGGCCACACCCAAACATGGAAAAATCTGAGGTAGTTATTCTCTAGAAAAAATACGGAGCCGGAGACCCTAAGGGAATATGCGGTCTACAGTCACCATTTGGCAACTCCTGCAACGCTGCTGAAACCAATCGTATTGGGTCTTCCTTTCCACTGGATCCTTGCAGCGACATGAAGAGAGAGGATTTGCTGCATGGATAACAGTCTATCTTCCACGTCTACTTTACCCAGGCTTGGCGCACTGGAGTGGACACTCCAACTTTGCTTACAGTCGGCACAACACGGGAAGCAACAGTCTACCAGTGATAAATCTCAGCTCGATTGGCGTAAAGTGTGATGCCAAGGTCTACTTCCGACGGTGGAAGAGGTCATCCCAACTCATTAGATAGCTACCGCCTGCCTTTAGCTGGGCAGCTTCCAGCCAGTAAGGTGCTACTTCGCTACAGTCTGTTAACCTTACAGGGTGTGCAGGGCTTATAGAGAAAACTGATAAACAGACCGAGGGAAGCGTAAGAAACACCCTTAGAATTCCCTATGCGCTGACTCTTACGTCCTAAGCCGAAGCTAAGGACAAGTTCTACAATGGCCTGTCTGCTACCATCAGTAAAGTCTCTATGAAAGACACGCTATTCATTCTGGTTTGGTGGGGATTACAGTTCATGCCTACTGGTTTGGGTCAGTTCAGTACTGAAAAGATGAATGAATAAAGTAAATTCTTCTGCCATCATGATCTCTGCAACAGCAACACTTTTTTCAATACGAAACCCAAACAGCGAGTTTTGTAGAGTCAACCAAGATTCAAGCACTGGTACCAATTCGACTTACTCTTACCAGGGGCTACAGCCTGTCCAATACCAAGATCACACCCAGCTATTAGAGTGCTGGCTGCGACTGACCATTCACTAGTGTGCAGCAAAATGAATCTGCGAATAAAGAAAATATACTACACAAAAATGAAAGGAGCACCTGGCATTGACACCAGCAAGACCCGTGGCCAAGGAAAAGTGGAGAAATTTTCACGAGCATTGAAGTGATCCTTTTCACACCTGCTCAATGATGATGTATCTAATAGACCCAATGATTATGTATCTAATAGATGAAACACCTCAGAAACACTGTTCACAATGTTGCCTTATCCACATTTGGAGGAAGCTGATATCCCATTGGTACAGTCCGAAAATAACCATACACAAGATTTCAATATTGGCCATAAACACATAAACTCCGATTTTAAGCCTCTAAATCTTCTTATAAATCGTCACGACTTAGATATTATAACTGCTTTCAATATAGAATATAGATTTTCTTCTTCAAACTCTAATCATAATCTCGTTCAAATTCTAGTACAAAATCTAGTCTTTGGGTCCCAAATTATGACCCCTATTCATACATAAGTTGACATGTAAAATCTAGAAAATCTAGTTTTAGAACAATAGATTATACGCCATAATACTACCTTATATAGACATTCGTCGTGTTCTCAGGCACATTCCAAACAACACATGTTCCTATCACAATCGATCTGGAATATGCCAAAGCACAGTCCGAATTATTATATTTGACGTCACCATAAGACACAATATTTCGTCTATCAGTTCGTGTCAATATACATGTCAAAACATCTCTCTTGTCCACCCAGCATGTATGCCATCCTTTAACAGAGACGTTTGCCCTGGCTTGGGCATGTCTTGAGGGTGGACGATTGCAGGATTCCCCAAGACCTTCTCTATGGAGAACTTGTGCAGGGAAAGTGCCCCAAAGGCAGATCAGATCACAGCTGTGCTACAAAGATATCTGTAAATGAGCCGGTTTTGTTTTTTACAGGAGTGTGTATAAACAATTTACTATTACATGCAGATAAGTTTTATGTTATTTTTATAAAACATTTTGTGGTGTTTTTTATATGATTCATTTTATGTCTGTATATAAGATACTTTAATTTGAATTTTAAATAAGATTCATTGATTGGTTAAAGTAGATACATAGAAGAGGTGTTTGATATGGAATACAAGAAGAAGAGTTATCTTTGACCTTAGACAGAGTTTCAACTTACCTTGTCTCTTTTCGAACTAGCGTTTATTTTAGAAAGTAAAGAACTAAAGGTCGCATTATACTTATTAATACTTATTCACCTGAAAACAGATCACTACCGAATCAAGGTCGCATTGCCTCAGTGGTTATTCCAGGAGGCTTTCCAAAGTTTATTCAAGGACTTGGTGTAAGCTGAAACCAGCTAATGAAAGACCCTTCAAGGGACATGTATGACAAGTGGCTTTCAGAAGAAAACCATGAACTCGCAGCTCAAAGAAATATGAGGTCCTCTCCAATAAAGCAAATGATTGAATGGGTTTCAGAGGCATTGAAATTGCTGTCAGAGGAAATCATTCGAAATAACTTTAAAATATATGCTCTTAATGGATCACTTCATAGGTCTGAAAATGATCAGATCGTGTGTTTTAAGTATGGCCCCTGCAAAGATATAGAGGCTCGCCTTAGAGATTTAGAAGAAACTGAAACTGACCTATTTGAAGTAGTCCGAGAAGATGCTATTTTTCTGCAAGATGTTGCTGATTTGGTTATGGATTCGGAAGAAGAGGAGAAAATTTTCATAGACTAGAACTTTACGTAGGTTTTGTGTTTTATATTTTTGTTTCAATATTTTGGACACGCAAAAAAGGATGAAAAAAATACTTTTTATAGCTCTACTCTTAGTTTTCGAATTAAACTCCCTACCTAATAATACCACCTCTCTTACCACCTCTATTACCTTCAAAATTAAATAAGCCTCCTTGGGGCTTAATACGGTATTTTGAAATGGAAGGGTTAAAATTTCTATATTTTTACATAAGATTTTCATGAAATGTCACAGATTAGGCCCTTAACCATGGGAGATTGGGGAAACAGTAAGATCTCTACCACCGTACAGCGGACTTCAACTCTTCAAAGAAAATTTCAGTTTCTAAAAGATCTGTGTGTTGAAAATTGTCTCCATGTAAAATAAAATTCAAACATCACTCTGAGAGTTTAACTTAAAAATACAATATTTCTCAATCTAATTCGATTGAAAAGATTTTGAAACTCAAAGCTCTTAAATACTTGGGGCTCAAAACGAAAAGGTTTGTTTTTATAAAAACCTATAAATGGAACATTGAAGCAATTGGAATTCAAAAGTATATAATGCCTGTTTAGTAATTGTAGAACCAGTGGACTCACAATACAGTTACAATACAGTTCATATATGGATCTGGACCAATTTTGCAGCTGGGTAATATAAGTGTTTGAAATAGTTCTGAGTACAGAAAATTACTGACTCTTTGGCTGCATGCAAGCCGTACAACATGAAAACAAAATGGAGGTTGTGGTTTGATCACATGCAAACTCTATATCAGTGACATCATTAAAGTTTGACCGCACGGTTTCCACCATTTATACAAACAATAGAGCAAACTGAGCGTAATTATGCTCATCCAAAGCAAATGCGATAGTATCAGCTGCTTCCAGGAAGAAAGTCTTAACTGATATCGATTGTTTGCACTGCATAATGCAGCTGATGAATCAACTTCGAAATATCAAGGCAAAATACAATCCGAAATTGCTTTTTCGTGCTCTCCCTTAGAATGCTCCTCAACGAAACCACTGAAAGCCCCGAAAATATTATCTCATCAGAAACAACTGTCTCCATGCTACAGCTCAGCAACACTTGGGCATCAAATTCAATAAAAATTTAACTGAAGCTAAATATTCATAAACTTTTAGAACAACAGTCACTTAAAAGCCTCACCAAAATTGGCATGAATAGTCCAATATCTGTTTTAATGACAGCCATATACCACATCATTCAAAGTACCTCTTGAGGACTATCCGAGTTGATGAACGATAACTTCAAAACCTGCAAAAAAAGTTATTTTACCAAATATTGGAAAACATTCTCTTATAAAGTGGAAGTCACCAAAGAGCACAAATACTTTTGAATTTATTCGGAAAATTCAAAAGTACTCGGTAAGCACTTGCTGCCCCAACTTTAAGAGTAACATTTGCGAGAAATGCGCCTTTGCAACTGGATCTTTTCGAAATATTTCGAAAAACCTTTTTGTCTTTGAAAATGCTGTAATTGGATAATTAAATGGTGGCAGGTAGGTCAATCCAGTCTTTTCAATTGGTGCACATGCTTCTTTAGATTTTGTAACTTCGTTTGAAACACATCAATCTGAAGAATTTGATACCATTTGGTCAGTTAAGGAACATACAAGATATTTCCAGATGTTTGATTTTTATAGGAATTCCTCTTCCAGTTCCTTTGAGATTATTTGATCTTCTTGCCCTACCTCAGTGGTTTCAAACAAAGGTTTCTTATTTCGGTCGAAGGTAATTGGACTCGCTTATGCTCTGCATATCCATATCCAGCATATACAAGGTTCCCACCAGGTTTACCTTCACTCCCACAGCCAATGTTTTTTTCCTCCTTTTCTCAATTCATGTAAACAATTCAACACAATACAATCAGGCTTTTATGCAAAAAAAATACTTTTAATCCATTTTTATTTACACTTGATTGGCTATTTACCACGTTTTAACCAAATAACAAAAGTTTACAAAATAGAGGAAGTTAAAAACTTGGAGTACCGTCACTTTTAAAAAAATTAACAGAGCTTTAAAAACATAAATTCTGGCGCTTCATCTATTTTTATATAATTTCGACGGTCATGAAAAAGAAACAGGAACATTAGCAGCCTTCAAAGGAGTCCCAAGTAAGTAGTCCCATGAAGTAAGCGACGTTTTTTTATGAACAGGATATGTAATGGACATCACGGGTAATAAATTTCATCAACCACAAATCAGACCTTTAAAAAGTTCACTAAGAAACAATTTTCCATCAAACCAGCACAAAAAAATATTTTGTTTCCATCCAAATAATTTCCAGAAATCCAACTTGTAACTATTTAACTTCTGATCAAATGGTCAACTTTTCCTTTGATAATTACTCTTCCTCTTTTTTGAGCTTCGCAATCACAGTAAACAATTTTCTTAAGGTAAAATGAAAGTAAGTTTAAAATTTTAGATTTTTTGTAGGACCGTCTACAGCTGAGAAATGCAAAAGAAATGTTGGGAAATACTTACAAGAAAGTCACACGTTATTTAAAAGTTTGATTTTATTCAAAACGATTATCATCCTTTTAAATCGTGACTACTTTATATCTTTAAATCTTTATATCTCCCAAACCATAAATCAGTAAATGGCCTTTAAATCACCTAATTAAAATTTCGAGTTTTAATTGTATTGGCTACTTTTTATTATTTACAATTTGGTTCCCATGCGAAATAAAAAAAAGCCAGCCGCTAACGATTTCCTGTTATTTTTCTCTCTCTCTCTCTTGAACATTAACGTTTCTTTTGGCTCCTGTTTCAGACAACACTGTTGTCACTTTGCCAGAGCTCATAAAAGCCCCTGCCAACTCAGTGAGTTCATTCTTTTTCATTTTAGTTAAGTATTATTTACAGCAAACTAGGTATTTAATTTTTTATTGTTGTGATTGACCATTATGCTTATTTCTTTGTATTGTGCCCTTTTTCCTGTGCTAAGGACCTAGGTCAAACTTCTGAATAGTGGACACCTACGAGTCTGGTCGAAACTGTCCACTATTTGGAAGTGTTGGCTTTTCGGAGGTTTGGTCAAAATCTTCAACTTTTGAGCTTTTATCTTTCTTTTTGCTCTATTAATATATGTAGATAGTTCTGGACAAAAAGGGTGATCAAACAGGCTATATTTAGAATAAGAACACTTTTAATGCTCAAACTCTTCTTCTTCTTTTTAAAGTACAGTGAAAACACTTAACGATGAAAAAAAATTTCTAATTGATGTTTGTTTCTTTGAACGAATAGTCATGTCTTCAACCATGTTTATCTCTTCAGTTGCACTTTGTAATCTTCCATCCCCTTCGTCGTGGGCAGCAAAAAGATATCCACTGTTAAGAAAAGATAATGCTTCTTTCCTAGTTATTACATTAGACGAATTGATTTTATTTGTATCATCTTCGTCCCCAAAATCAAGATTCATTATTTTCACGTTTGTCACTTCTATATGACACTCTTATTGTAATTTTTCACGTCAGTTAACTGCACTTAACATTAATTTCTTTAGAAATACGTAAATTATTATCTGCTTTAACACACTCGTCACTTTAACAATTCATTGAGATTCCATTAAACAACATTTAAAACTCTTCATAGATATCCTGTGACGTGGGAATGTAATTATCACAAGGAGACTAGGAAAGCCACATTCTTTAAAACAGTGCGTGGTATCAGATGTAATTTCGCTTCAAACGAATTTAACCTAGCCTTTGAAATGTTAGTTTCGTTCGTAATATCAGGTTCTCACTTATTATTATCCACTCCCCAAATCTGATAAACAGGTTATGGTACTTTAAACTTAAGGCTCTAATTTTTCTGGCATCTAGAGGTTGTAACCTGGATGTCGTATTTTTAGGAAGAAACTCTAACTTTATGTTCCACAAGATTTTCTCAGATGACTGTTGGTGGCTAGTTGCATTGTCCAGAAATAAAAGAAGCTTTCGATTTTGCATTTCAATTTATATGGTCAAGTCTTTTCAACTCTTATGACCCTGTTTCGCTGTTCATCAAAACTTTTTTTTTGTTGGAGAAATAGTGAACACCTGAAGGTCGACTAAGGTCACGATCTTTCATGTTTCTGAAGCTTCCAGATAATTACGGGCTCAACTATATTTTGCGCATCACCATTTACGAAAAAAGAGTAGAAAGACGTACTTTAACAACTTTCCCTCCTTTTTAACATTTTGCTTTTTCTATCAAGCCTTTTTTCAGGGATTCTTCTTCTTTAGGTGCCGTGTCCTTCCAGAACGTTGGGTATCATGTTTCTCCACAGCTTCCTGTCCCTCGTTCTCCTCAACAGCTGTTCGTCAGTAGTTTTGGTCACTGCATCTATGGTCTTCAAAAACTTGATTCTTGGTCTTCCTCTCCCTTTCGTTCCTTGTATTTTTCCGGTTATTGCTAGGTTCTCCAGGCCTTCTTTCCTCATTACATGTTGATAGCTGCCTTTTCCTTATGGTCTTCATGACTACCTTGGCGTAGCTGGCTCTTCGCAGTACTTCCTCGTTACTTATATGATCTGTCCATGGTATTCTCAATATTCTTCTCAGCATCCACATCTCAACTGCGTTTAATCTCTTCTCCATTTCTTGTGTGATTGTCCAGCTTTCACAACCGTATGTCAGAACAGGAAGAACATAGCACTTCATTATCCTTATCTTGGTTCCTACTTGGATGGACGAGCTCTTCAGCACTTTCGACGTGCGCTGGAATACCTCCCTCGCAATGGAAATCCTTCGCTTGATCTCGTTAGCGCATCTGCCGTCCGATTGGATCATGCTGCCGAGATAGTTGAACCTGTTGACTTGCTGTATTCTTTGTCCAGAGATCTCCAAGGCACAGTTGACCTGTTCATTCTTCTTGCTTATGGTCATACAAAATGTCTTCTTCTGATTAATGCTAAGACCTTTGACAGTATTCTCTTCAACAACAGTGTTTGAAATGTCCTGGAGATTCTCTGGCGAATCTGCGATGAGGGTGGTATGCAGTATCTTCCAACTTCGTTGTTAACTCGTACTCCTGCTGCCTGTTCCCAGTATAAATTCCTCAGTATTCTAATATCTTTCTCATCGATGTCCAGAGATTGCAACATGCCCGGCATTGCTTCGTGTCTCAATTTGTCGAATGCTTTACTATAGTCGATAAAACATACAAACAGGTCTTGTTGCATCTCTATCGCTCTTTCGGAAAGCATTCTCATAATGAAGATGGCATTCTGTGTGCCTGCGTCTGGAACGAATCCAAATTGATGTTTACTAATCTCTGGTCTGGATGCTCTGCGTGTTCTTGCCATGATTATTCTCATAAGGATGTTGGTGATATGGCTCATGAGGCTGATGATTCTGTGCAGCTCACATTCTGTTTTCCCTGTTTTTTTAGGCAAGGCTATGAATATAGATTTCGACATATCCGATGGTATTTTGCCGCTGTCATAGATTTCGTTGAGGATATCTGTTACCTTCTCTTCTCCAAATTCTTCTAGGGCTTGGGTGGCTTCGATGCATATGCCATCTGGTCCCGTGGTCTTGTTTCTCTTCATCTTCCTAATGGCTGCTCGAACTTCACTTATCAGTATCTTGGGACCGTCGAGGGGTTTCTTGATATCTGGTTTTCCACCTCTGTCGTCCATAAACAGCTCTTCTGTATATTCTGCCCATCGTTCCATGAGCTCCTCTTTTTCCATCAACAAAGATCCGTCTCGTCCCTTGATACAGCCGCTTAGAGAGCATGATCGTTTTCCTACTAGCTTGTTGATTTCCTTGTGTATCGATGTAGAATCAGAGTCCTTTTATCGTTCTACTTCGGTACATTGGTCATTGAGCCATTCTTCTTTTGCCTCTCTGCACTTCCTCCTGATCTCGCGATTCAATGTTCGATACTGATTTGAGTCTCTTTGTTGTACCTTTTGTCGTTCTCCCATCAATGTTAAGATTTCGGGCTTCATCCATCTGTTCTTCCTTTCTCTCTCGCTATTAGGTTCTCCGCTGTTTCCACTACAGCTTCTTGAAGGACTGCCCACTTGCTGGAGTCTTCGCTCTCAAGGACTTGAAAGCGGTTTTGAACCTCAACTGCATATCGTTCTTTCATCTTTTTGCTTTCTCTGAGCAAGTTTCACTGACGTTTTGCATGCGGTGTGGCACGCTTTAGCCTGCGCAATTTAAATTTGATGGTGCAGACAACGGAGTTGTGGTCGCTGTTGCTGTCGCCGTCAGCTCCAGGATAACTCTCTGAATTCGTTACTGCATTCCGGCACCGACGGTTTATCGTGATCTAGTCAATTTGATTTCGTATTCTGTCTCCTGGATCCCTCCATGTCCACCTGCGTCGTGCGGGATTCATGAAGAGTGTATAAGTGATGCACTGGTTGTTGGCTTTGCACCAGCTGATCCATCGCTCTCCTCTTGCATTCACCTCTCCAAGTCCAAACTTCCCTGTCACCTGGGGAATTTCTTCGTTGCCAACCTTTGCATTGAGGTCACCCATCACTACGACAGTGTCTTGTGATTTACATGCCTCTTCGCTTCATCTAGTTGTTCACAGAATAGATCGATATCTTCATCGTCACTTTCTGCTGTTGGAGCATATAGTTGTATGATGCTCATGTCGAAGGACTTGCCCTTGATTCTCATGAGCATAACTCTTTCTGATAGCGTCCAATATCCTATGAGGCACTTGCTGAGTTCTGGGTCTAATATAACTCCTACTCCCTTCTCATGCCTGCTTCTGCCTGAGTATATGACATTTTATCGATCCATGGTGAAACTACCTGAGCCTGACCACCTCTTTTCACATAGTCTCAGCATGTTAACATTTAGCCTATGCATTTCTTGCTTGATGTTATGTAGTTTTCCGGGCTGGTACAATGTCCTCACATTCCAGGTACCAATTTTCTGTGTGTATTTATTTCTGACTGTCACTGGATGACGGTCGGAGTCCACCTGTCGAGCATTGATAGTCCTACTAGTCCCCTTCACGCTGTTGGTGTTGGACATTCTTTTGTGCATCAAACATGACTTTCTTAGCATTTTACGGTGGTGATTTGCCATTGCCTTCCACCGGTGGCTAACCACTGGTAAGTAAACGCCCCTTTGTGCCCTCAGCATACCACGATGCGCTTGCAGTTTGCATCTTCTTGCCGTTGGTCTATAAAAACATTCTTCCGCCAATCTGCCGCTTCCCGACTTCGTGCGCTTAGTGCAAGACGTGCACTATCACCAACAACAAGTTGTTGGTTACCCTCATGTCGTTTAGCTCGCCAGCTGAAGCGTTTTATCGGGGTGTGGCCGCTACCACGCACATGCAGCTACTTGGAGCCAGACATGAGAGCTGAGTGACTTCGGGAGACCAGTGGGTCCATCCACCCTGGGGTCAGCTGATGGTTGCCACTGGATGGTACTCCCCCCGTACACCCCATACACTCCTTTTCAGGGATAAGTCTTAAAATGGTCCTAATTATATGTATTTCATATGTGCTCTAACGAACTCAGGTATCCTTTCTGTCCATGCCTTCACAGTGGGGGCTGAAACATCATTTGCTTCCCCGGTTATACGTATTTCTCAAATGTTATAAGCGGCTTTCCATTTTTTTAACTAGTCCTTTGAGGCTGTCAAGCTATCCAAGGAATTATCTTTCAAACGTACTTTTATTTTCAATGCCTCTGGTGGTTTTCCAGCATTCCCACTGCTTTTACTAAGACTTATTTCCTTTATATTAAATTATTCATGTCTATTGACGTCAAGGTGCCCTTGCGAAAGCTAGACCAGGAAATACCTCATTGTCCTGCACCCTTTAAAATTCAAATCCTTAAAGTGCTTCTTGCATCTTTCAAAATTGATGTTGCAGCTCTTTCAGCAATTTGAAAGTGAGCAGCTATTTCCCTGCAACTTTTCTCTGGCGAAAATAAGAAATCGCCTAAACAGGTGTATTTCTGGAACTGTATGTTGGATTGGTTTCACAATTAGATAGGGAACTTGCGGCTCATATTCTGAATCCTACAGTTGCTAAAGGCACAGATCACGAAATTAAAAATGAGTTTTTAGACTGTATGTTTGAGGCATATACAGAAAAGCTGCACAAAGACATACAGGCAACTTCATTTGCCTCTATTAAAGCCGATGATACTATGGCTTTTCCTTGCGTCACCCAATTTTTTTTTTCTCAAATTTTTAAATGCACTTGCAAAGCTAACAAATCATACCAAACTCATTACAGAACTAGAATGTTGTAATAAGGAAGTTATACATAAATCCGAAACAAAAAAACATAGAAAGATGAACTTTTTTCACAAGAATTGATTTAAATATATCTTTACGTTTTACATATTTATTCTCTAGGGTAGATGTACGTTTCTTATCATTCTGTTATCACTATATATCCTAGTAGACTAACCACTGCCAATTCAACATGGTGTTTCACGTGTGTCTAAAATAAACACTACTCAATGTAATGCAACAGGAAGTTAATGAAAACTGCTTATTATATTTGAAGATGCCAAAACGCATATATACTGTGCACATCAATAATCGATAACATCATTCTTCTGTCAGGGTCCCACCAACAAAAATTAACATGCGCAGCCACTGAACAAGAAAATGCGAAGACACTTCAAGAAATTGAGGCTAAATATAGAGTTAAATTGCACACCATCGCACCAGAAAGAAAAAAGCTCTCGCAGAAAACGAAATAAAGTTTGGTTACAAATTAGATCCAACGGATAAAGGTACGCGTTGTCATGTCGCAAAAGGGATAATCTCCAGAAATATGGTAAAGGCATCAACAAACACCAACACATACTTGTAACCTTGTTGCGTCTGGGGGAAATGACTAATGTAATCAACTGCAATCAAGACAACCGGTAATTTTAACTTAACAGTTCACGTAAACACGAAAAGTCTTTCTTGTCTTTTGGAGTTGCAAAATTGTCTAGAGGAACCAATCTGGATGGGGAAAGGGCTGCAGCAATTTCATGGCCCAAGAAATGAACTGGCAGAAGATTAAAGTGGCACTTGGCTGAGTTCAACAATAAATGACACTGAGAAGAACAATCCAACAATTGAAAAAGTTTGCGTTCATGGTCATCTTGATCTGTACCAATAATCTAGACAACATCAAGGTAGGCCACACGTCCTTTAAGTCCCTCGACAATTTTCTGTGCCACCCGACCACAATAAGAGAGCGTGGGCAGAGGATCTTACCCAACAATGACTGGAAAAGACAAATTTTCAAGAACATAGAACATAACATTACGAGCCATTCCATTTTGAACAAGACATTAGTAGATCAAGATCCGTGAAATGTATAACTTTTCGTCCGATTCGACTAAAGCTGAAATGGGCTCGTTGTGTTAAGGGACAAGATACGAACTTAAAACCATGTAAATTGACCTCTGACTCAGCAGTAAAGGAAAAATTATGTTGAGACTCGGTATCCACTGTCTCTTCCGCCATGTAATTAGTGAACCTAGACGCGCCTTGGAGCTTACTAAAAGTTTGTTGAAATCTCTCGTGTTTAGGAAAGGAACGGCAACAAATCTTGAAGTGGTCTGGTTTCCAACATCCAATGCATTGTTTCCCAAAGGAAAGGAATCTCCCTCGGTTCGTGAATTTGAGTGAAATTTCCACACGGTTTAAAAGTGCGGCATTGTTGTGGACTGTACATTGGTAGGGGTTGAGAAATCTCCGACGAAAAATTGTGAGGTTGTTCAATGGCCTTATTTTCTTGTCCAATTAACTCCATTTCACAAGAAATACTTAAAATTCTGCACAAGGTTAAGTCTAAATCAACAGCAAAAATACCACGGCAAATTTTAGAACCCTGAAATTAACTACTGTATAAGTTCGTCTTTCTCTTGAAGGAGTGAGTAATTGGCCTGCCGTAGTTTTTGTTGCATTTCAACAAAAAGTTATTGACTGTTTCATGAGACGTAGTTGATGGTGTTCGTAGTATTTGTTGGTACGTAGTTTAAATTGTTTGTCTAATTTTGTACGGCGACCTCGCACGACATCAATCCCATAGACCAGGGGTGTGCAAACTTTTCGGCCCGGGGGCCACATTGGCTTTTAAAATTTGACACACGGGCGGGGTCAGCACAAGTTATGGTACATATAAAAAACTGTATTTGTTTACAGTACATTTTTTTTTAATATCGAAGTCCGGTGGTAATCCTGTTGTGGCCATTCTCAGAACAGATCTGAGGTATTCATCACTCATCTGGGATCTGTGGGGTGCTTTATTGGTGTTCATCACACTAAAAGTCTGTTCACACACATATGTAGAGCAAAACAACACCAGCATCCTCTGTGCCATCTTCTGGATGTTTGGAAATTTGGCTGCACTCAATGAAGCATAAGACTCATCCAGTTTCAGGGAGTTGAACTTGTCCTTTAACACCATGCCACATTGGAGATCAATCAGTTCCAACTGCAACTCCAGTGGAACCGTTTCTGGGTCTTGTGAGAAGAGACATGACACTAGCTGAAGTGCCTTGTTAATTTTTCCAAAATAACAAAACTGACGGCAGAATTCCTAATGCAGGTCATCCGGTGATTTCCTTTATTTTTTCGCATGTTGCGGGGCCTCTTTTAACGTAGCCAGTGTGGGGAAATGACCAAATGACTTGTCTGACATTTGCTTTGAAAATAAAACCAGCTTGGTTTTGAAGGCTCTGACGTTTGCTTGCATTTCATGCACAAGCTGGTTTTTCCCTTGTACTTTCACATTCAGCTCGTTCATGTGTATCAGTATGTCCACAGTAAAAGCTAAATCACAAAGCCAAACTGTGTCATTCATCTCAGGAAATTAGTCAGTATTCTCAAGTAACTCCAAAAAGCAAATAACCATACTTTTCCCAAACTTAACCAGCGGATATTAGAATGATAACGTAAGTCAGTGTGATCCGCGTCAGTTTCTTCAAGAAAATCAATAAACTGACGATGGTGAAGTCCCTCGCCCGGATAAAGTTAACAAGTTTGACAACTGGCTTCACTAGGTGGTCAAGCTGCAACACGGATTTACACAGCGCTTCCTGGTGAATTATGCAGTGTAGGAAAATTACCTCCTGCTCAGGGATGTTCTCTTTCACCCTGTCCTGAATTCTCTTGAGCATCCCGACGTTTTTTCCCGTCAGATTTGGCGATCCATCTGTAGTAACGTTGGCAAGCGTACTCCAAGGTAACTTGTGCCTTTGCATGACTGCATCATTACAAGTCAAAATGAAATAAATGCAATCATTCAGATCAAACCTTAATTCTGTACGAATCTTCGGCGGGCCGGATTAAAAAGAACAACGGGCCGGATCTGGCCCGCGTGCCGTAGTTTGCCCATCTCTGCCATAGACTTATCCACGCGCAAGAAAGGAAGATCGCCAAAATATTGTAGACCTCCTACCCTGTAAAAGAAAGTAACTAAGCAACCTTTTTCCCTTTATCGAGGGGGATACCAGTTCCTGTGAACTAGTTATCTGATTCCCTGGTGCAATAAATGTAATACCTGAAATTCACGAACCTCTTAATACTTTCTTGTCCTGAAAGATTAACTGTGTGTGTGTGTGTGTGAGGGGGGGGGGGTTGTACAGTGGCAACAGAATGTGGTGTTAAATCAAGATGTTTTCCTACTTTGTGCATTTCGTACGCCTGCATTTACTTGTACACCAAGTATACAAAAGTATGGTGTAAGTAGGAAAATAGCTAAAAAAAATGTTAAGGATATTTTTAAAGTTGCAAAAAAATAGTTGCAAAAAAAAAGTTGCAAAATTAAACAGCTTTGACTCCTACTTAAAACTGGGGGACCATCACTGATTTTTAAGTCAGGTATGCCCAAAGTAAAAACACTAATTATGGGTCATTCATTGATGGATCCCTGGTACACAGTGGGCCCATTTTTGTCTTTAATAGATTCCCATCTATGAAAGACTCGAAAGGAAGCAACAGATCAAGAAAAGGGGGGACAGAAAGCACGCAATACAAAATGCAAGAAATACGGATCGCCCCCTCCACGACCTTCCGTCGGAGGGCCTTCCTCTTGGGTTGGTGTACAGCCAGTGCTCAAGCATCTCGAGACAACCTGTCCTCCATGCTTGATTCCAAAAGCCGCAGCCCCTGCCAAGGAGAGACCACAGCTCTGCACTTGATTTTAGCCAAAAGGCCAAGAAAGACTAATAATACACAACGTATGATGAAAAATATCTGACAGGGTGCCTTCTATCCTTGAAACAGTAGTTTACAAAATAATACGTCTTCACGGAAGAACCTGGCCTGCATTTGCTCTTTCGTGTTGTACTTTTAAACGTTCTCTAAGATAGCAACTGTGTCATAACCAATGATATGGAAGTCGAAGGCTTCGACTTTTAAGTCATTGGTCATGAGTGATGATGGTCATCACGTATTCATGATAACGCCCCTTTGTTCAGTGGTGTGTTTAGCAGACCAATGTATTGTCTGAAAAATTCCTGGTTGTCAAGTTTGCAAGCCTGACTGCTTGTCCTGAATGGCACGAGGAAAAAAACGATCTAGTTTCGGTCTTGTAAAAGACAGACCACAAATGAAATGTGAGGAAGTCAATCATTGACTAGAAGGACTTTTCCCCAGGGTGCCTGCAGACTGTGGGAATTAAAGTCTGCATTTCTTCAATGGCTACAAAGAAGAGGGTACTGGAAGGTTATGTAACATCTACTCTGTTATATGGTTGTGAGTGCTGGATAATATCACCATCAATGCAAAAGAGACTAGAAGCTGTTGAAATGTGCTTTTACAGGAGAATGGTGAGAATATCATGGGTAGACCATCAAACAAATGACGCAGTTTTGAGGAAAGCTGGAGCAGAAAGGTGTCTGATAAAAACAATCCGTGAAAAGCAGAGAGTATTTGCAATGGGAGTAAATTAATTGTTCCAAACCTCACTCCAGAATGCCTTACTTTCATCTGCGCCTGAGCATTTCTTCAATTCTGGTCTCAATTCCTAATTCTTTTACTCTCTTTTCAAGCTGACCAGAATTCACTTGTTTGTACTTAAGAATCCATCTTCTTTGTTTGATTCTGTTTATTTAATCTAAATGAAAAATGTACCACTCCTCAGGGGTTTTGCCTGTGTTCCTGGTCATTACCCTAATTTAAACATTGAATGTTTCAACTAATTTAATTCAATTTATTTGTAATGTAAGAAGCCCTCTCCTCGTGAATAATATCTCTATATTGGCTTGTTTTATTCTTTTTCTGCCACTTATTTATGGAGACACACCAACCAAGAAACGGAACTTTACCTTGTGTAAAATGAAACTTTAATCTTAGCAAAAATGATTAAAATACTGAATTTTAGTTATTAATAAGCAAATACTTTCTCTTTTGTGTTTCTTCCTATTACTCTACGTCAAGCCCTTTTATTTTTTTTTGCGAACACAGCCACACTTTATGTCTGTGATACCTGTGATAGGAGAGTGAATTGTGGGCTTCATTTTATTTGTATTCCTGTTTGTAAGCTAAGTAAAAACCAAGTTACGTCGTCTTTCTTTTCTGGATTTCTTATTAGTTTTTACTTAATATCTTATTTAGAACTCCGACATGTAAACATAAAATAACAAAATATGTTAAGGAGCAAAATTATGCATCAACGATACACCAATTTGTGGGGTTTTTCTTATCGATATACATAACAAAGGTGGAACAGTTTTGGTTGGGTTATTTTGTTTTTGACAAATTGGGAAATAATCCCCGACTTCAAGCAACAGAGATGACAATACCCAATGGTTCGTTTGGTCTGGAATTTGTTGCTTGTTATCAGCGTTTTACTCAATGTTTTGTAGGTTATGATAAAATTTAATTGACAGTGGTAAAATCTTCCTCTTGCCAATCTTTATCCAGAGTGTAGCACTGTTAGTGTTTAATGCACTCATACCACAATGTGCAGGAAAATTATACCAGGTGTACTACTTTTGCTGACACGCCAGTTATTGTGCAGTTTTTCTGATGTCGTCTTCCCACCACCAGTCAAGTTGGAAGAACCCGAAGGAATCCGGGGTCATCTGAAAGAATTTGGGTATCAAAATGAAGCCAAGGGGCCTGTCAAAGAATACGATCACTTTCTTTCGGCCCAAGATTTTTGGGAAAAGCATGGCAGAGAACGAGACCCTCTGGTTTACAGGCAAACAGTTAGCAAGTCACCAGCTATTAAGCTCTGGACAGATGAATATTTGTTAGAGAAGTATGGGGATCTTGATATTCTTGTGGAGCACAAAAGAGAAAACAGAAGTTCTTCCTCCGGACGAATGCGGCTCCGTGAATTTCTTGCCAGATACAAGAATGAGGATATGTATGTAGTAAGCATGCTGCCAGAAGAAATGATGCCTGAAATACAGGTATGACACGCGAAGGTTTAACTATTTTAATGAATTTTTGCTTTATTTAAGTAGTTCAAAGGCCAGGGTTTTCAAGGGCACATCAACATCGCAGTTTTAAGAAGTTCTCAGAAGTTTAAACTATTAAAAGTAATTTTTTTCACAGCAGTAGATCATATTCGTCTGGTACTGTTTGTCATGCCATGACCGCACTGATTTTGTGCATGGCTTTGTTTCAACAGAGCTTTGTTTCATCGTCGAGAGAATGATTTGATGGTTTACGATGTTTTCAAGAGACCGCTGAATATGCACTCGATTAAGTATCTGTTTCCAGGTGAGCCTTAGATATAAATGTGGAAGAATGCAGCTGGGAATCAGATGCAAACTGAATTTGCATAATGATATATTATTTAACAGTACTTGGGCAGCAAGAAGACGTGATAGTATTATGTCCAAGAAATATGGCCTAGCTGTCGTTCAGTTAAATGTAATAATATGTATTAAGAAATAAAGTGCCCGTGTTGACCAATTTTGTGGTGATTAAAAATATATTTACACTACATCAACCTCAAACAAGTACTTGGACCTTGGGTCTTTGTCACCCAACCTAATCAAGATACCCTTGGAGGCCATTCCTTTGTTATAAATAAGAGTTTTCCCAAGCTCTGCCCCTGGCCAACCTTCCAGGATCGTTTTAGAAAAGTCGGTCTCAATCTCTTGTAAATTTGTGATCCTCCCCAGCACCCATGGTCATGGGTCTAAAGCTAAAACCTAATTGGAGGCTCACCAGGGCCAGAGCCCCACTGAGAAACTCTTGCTTTACCCCTAAAGGCAATGGGATGATAAATAAAGATGCCCAGCACTTTTCATTTCTTATTTCAGTGCGTACATTATAGTATAGGATGACACTAGCTTTTTTTTTGTCGAAGACCACGTCTCGCTGATGAAAAACAAACTAATTTCCCTGAATGCTTTTTTGTGTCCACCTACATAGCTTGTCCAGATCTGTTCATATGCTTACAGGAATCGTCTTTTTTTGCTGGAGGTATTTCTGATACCCCAGTAGAAGTTTCATTCTCCTGGATAGTGAACTGGCTATCATATATGTTATATATATATATATATACGAGGTCAAGCATTGTTTTCCTTTCTCTTGCACAGACTTGGGGTTTTAATGCTTGAACTGCTGATAGGCTACTTCAGCACCCACAGCAGAAAGAAGCATACCAAATTAAAGTACCTGACCCAGAGACTGGGGTGGTGGCCTCCAGCAATAGACATGCTGCTTTCTTGATACCAGCTTACATTCATAACACATTTTCTTAATCAATATTCTGCCTGTCCAAATTTTAAGGAATCAGTTAAGCCATAGTTTGTTCTGACAGTAGCTTGTTAATTGTCGTAGAGTTCTTTAATTAGCAAAACAATGATTTGGAAATCCCATGGCAACAACAGTGTCAAATGCCTTTCTGTAGTCAATGAAACACATACAGAGGTTATGTTTTCTTAAGATTGAGGATTTGGTCCATGAGATAAAGCAATGGATGTCCAAAGTAAAGGTAAAGGAACACCTTTACCTGGTTGAAAATCATTTTGCTTTTCAGCTATTTCTGTTATTTATTATTATTTATAATTAAGTGGATGATTAATTTTAATTGCATTCAATTGTAATTTTTGATCATGAAAATGCGCATTTACACATAAAGAAATAACTTGATGTTTGTGATGTTTGACCAAGTTCTAGATAATGTGTTATAAATTGTTGGCCTGCCCTAAATTTGTGCTTCTCATTTGAGATTGCCTTTGGTTTCCAATAGTTAATGCTAGTGGTCAACTTTTTAAGCTCAATTAAAATTTTAAATCATGCAGTACAGATTATTTTTTTCGTACTTTGCTTTTGGGCCTTGGATAATAAACTGATTTGATTTTCAAACAATTTTGTAAGATTTGTGGTTTTATTATAATGTTGGTAGACTTCTGCATGCAAGTACCAAGGTTTGTAAAGTCCTTCAAAAATCCTTGAATTTCAATTAAATGCTGAACCAGTGGGTTAATCAAAAGGAAAGGCTAGTGCCATTTTTTTTAGCTCAAATATATGTGTGCAATCAATTGTCTTTAAACTAAATTTTATAATGCATTAGCACAGTAAATAAAAGAGGTAGAAGACCAAGTTACTGTATCAAGCACATGCAGTTGTTGAAAGGTTCCATACTTTTCCTTTCTCTCTCTACCAGTAGTTCGATAAATAAGTAATCACTTTAATTTGTTCCTCTGTTAAAATACTTCTGTTGTCTCATCTGTACTGCCAATCTGTCATTTCCTCCAATTGTGAGTGCCATTTGGAAAGAAGGGTTTACTTGTTGTTATAGAATCAGCTTGCTTGCTATATATGTATGCTATCAAAACCAAATAGCTCCAAACATGAAGAAAATAGAAATATTGCTGTACACCCTCTGTAAGGATGGTGAAGCTATTTTCTTTTAGAATGGGGAAATTAATCACAAGGACCAGGAAACATAAACCCTTAATATCCCATATCGAAATCAGTCACACTGGAGGTTCTACTGGAGTTAATTGATGAAGGAGGATTGTGGCTTGATATCCAAACCACATGAGCCATCATTGTTTTAGTTAACATGATAGCAGGGAGTGGTTTGCATTCCAGTGGAAGAAATGTTTTGTAATAGCTTTGTTGGTTGCCAACTGTGTAGGAAGGTTGGAAGTTTGATGTTTCAGTTGAAAATATTTTTTCATATGCAAATGGTATCTGGACAGTACATCACAACTGGGGGGAGCTGGAGAAGGATAAACCTCCTGGATTGATAAAAGTGAGCAAGAACCAGGACCATCAGAAGTAGGGTTGAACATAAAATAAGACCTTGCTATATCTTAGTGTTTTCCTTGGAAAGAAATTTCAGGTATTGTGCTGGTAGCTTTAGATTTGAAAAAATTATTCTGCCAGGGTTGTGTTTGAAGTGCCCTTACCTTATGTGGCATTTTGACTCTTGCATTGCATATCATTTTCTCACTCAAATTTTTTACATTGAAGCCTGAGATTCTGTCTGGAATGTCATCTCTTTTGCTTTATCTCATGGACATCCTTTATGGAACAACCTAGATTAATTCAATTACAGAATGAAGATTTCCTTTACTTTGAGGAAGTTACTAATATAGTTATTATGTAGATCATCAATACAAACAATTGACTTTGAAAAATCAGTTATAAAAGGAACACAGAAGACAGATTAAGACTCTTAAAGAAAATGAAGTACCTTGTTGAATAACCAAAGTGTCAGCATCAGAATACATCATCATCATCATCATATTCGGTTTAATGTCCGTTTTACATGCTAGCATGTGTTGGACGATTTCTTGAAATTGACTTCCAAGTTATCCTATCCTTCACCAGGTCTCTGCTGACACCTTTTTCTTTCAGATCCATCCTTATCACTTCCTCCCATGTTTTCTTTGGTCTTCCTCTGCCAGTGGTTCCTGTCACCTTGATTGTTCTGCATCTACTTGTCCAAGCATTCTTGTCCATTCTCTCCACATGACCAAACCAACGAAGCCTCCTATTCTGCATACAGCTGCCAATACTGTCCAGATTCAATCTCCTTCTGAGTTCATTAGAACTGAGCCTGTCCTTTAAACTTACGTTGCACATCCATCTTATCATTCTCATGTCATTCCGCTCCATGTGGCTGACATCTTCAGCTTTCACTGGCCAAGTTTCACTGCCATACATCATTGTGCTACGTACACATGCCTGGTAGACTCTACCTTTGGTAGGTAATGGCAGAGCTCTGC
>RDPX01000273.1:498934-518786 GCA_003991215.1 Morbakka virulenta
GCTTCACCTGCCCGTGAGAGAAAGACTATACCCCGCCAGTCCTCAAACTGGTATTTCATGCTTGAATGAGACCAAGCATGGTCATGATCAAGCCATGGAAATGACTCAGCAAAGCCCATAGGACAGTCTGATATAACATCTTTGTATTGAGAAATCTGAATGCAGGGCTAAGCCAGTGATGTTTTGACCTGGTATGTACAATAATTTTAAAAACACAGTGCAGAACATCATGTATGTATTTAACTTTTACCTTCAAAAAGCTGACCCAATGTGCCCACATTACATTCTTGTGTCTTATAGAGAAAATTGGGGACAGGCATACTACAGTGGGCTGGTCACTGTCTTTTTATCATTTATTACTTCCCATTCTATCCAGTAATGTACTTTTTGTGATCATGTACTACTGAGTCATAGACACAATGAAGCAAGCTTTTTCACATCATGGTGTATCAAATGAAGTAGTACCTAACAACGGTCCCCAGTCTATCCCCCAGCTTTAGAAACTTTCCTGATCACTGGGTTTCTTGGCATACCACAGGTTGACCCCATTACAGTCAGTCTAATGGGCCAGTGAAGTCAGTGGTGAAGTCTGTTAAATCCTTGCTTAAAAAGAGTTATTCTTTCTGAAATGAGTCTTGATGTTACAAAGTTTACCATTAACCTTTTTAGATCACCAAGCAAATTGTTTTTTAATTGAAAACTGAGGGATAATCTACCTAGTATATCCGATCTTATGCAAAATGAAACCAAGGGTTATCCCAGCAATCTGCACTCTGATCAATTGTATCAGTGCCACCATATAAAGATTACCTCTCATGAGGATTCACCATCGTTCATAGTTGGTAAATGTCCTACTATTCAGGGTAATGTGACACAAGAATGGACCTGGCAAGGACATATTTTGAAAATGGTTTCACCATGATCTTATAAGATCCAACTGAGAAATGGCACAATAGTATGATGAAATCAGCAGGCTTTCAGGAAAATCCATGTCTTTGATGATGCTCCTACAGATAAGGCCTAGAGATCCACCTCTGAAGACCATGATCTATGATTGTAAATGGTCTACAGGATGATATGGCATCCTTTGTGAGCACAATTCTATATGATGTAAATAAAGAGGATGAGCAAGAGCTACAACTGTCACAATATAGTTGAACAATTAGAAAGAAAGTTAGAGGACTATAGTTACTACAAATAATTACGTTTGAGGACTTGGGCTTTGTATTATTTTCATTTTGTATATCCTCTCATTTTGCCTTGCTATTTATATCCTGGGAAGGGAAGATGTAGTTATCATTGATTGGGTTTGCATTTGTTCCCACGCCAGCATTTGTGCAGGTTATATGAACCCATACATGTAGATAGATTTTCACTTGTGAACATAACAGGAGGTAAGAAACTGTCCAGGAAACTCAATAAACCTATTCAGATATCCAAACATGAATGATTCTCCTAATTACAAGAATAAATTATAAAAGGCTCATAAGTTATTTCTCTCTCCTGTATATAATCGTATAGGCCTTGGTATGTCGGCTGAAGTTCATAAAAGCTTTTCATTCCCAACAATTTCCTAAATTTTAGCATCCCATTTTAGCATGTATTTTATTTTCCCCAACTAATCTGTCAATTATTTGAACTCAAATATCCTCAAGATACTCTTTCTTAGTAAATTGGGTAGAGCAGCTATTGACAGTCATAAATTTACACGCTTGAAGTCAGGGTTTCTCGCAACAAGAATGACCCTTTTCAATATACAACATTTTTTTTGTAAGCCTAGCCCCAACTAGCATGACCTTGAGGTTCTTACATCTAAAACAGTGAGCAAAGTTTCAGAAATAATCGCTCTGTGCTCCCCAGAGTTGAAGTGCATAAGGTGGAAAGCACTTACAATTTTTGCACACTGTTGGGAGCCGGTGTTATGTTAATACTGGCGGAACTGCTCTTCGAAAGTTGATTTCTGAAGCTGCATTGACTAAAAGAGTTGCATATCTAACCTACGTACACTATCAATCTGCTTATTAAGAAGTGACTCTTCTTGATAAGTAACTTAACCATACATCCAACTGATCTACCCTAATCTTTAAACTGGTGATCACCAGAACATATCCAGTGATACCTCAGGGCCTGGTCATAAGAAATCGTCGTCCTGGAATGCCATAGATCACGGGATTTTTCATGCTAGAACTGATGTGTATCAGCTTGTAAAACAAATCCTTTGTAAGGGTACCTTTATCTGTCAAAGTGACCTGGACGTCCAAAAAGCTTACAGTTTCACTAGTAAACCTAACGTCACTGTGGCCTTTGGTAAGGAAGTTGATAAAAGCTTCCGATTCTCCTTTCCATTCCTCCAAATAAATAAAATTATCATGAAAAATCTCATCCACTCATAAAAAGGGTATCGTAGGCCGGAGCGAACTTGGTTCCTATTCCTACCTTCAACTTTTTTCCGGCATATCATCATCATCATCATCATCATATTCGGTTTAACGTCCGGTTTACATGCTAGCATGAATAGTCAGAATAGTTATTACAACATGCTTAGTGTATTTACAAAACAACTTCTTTATAAGTAAAGAAAATAGACTTTAATTCATTGTATTATTTTGATGTTTACCTGGTGAATGATGAGCATATGTGAAACAGTTGATGGAAATTAGGATATTGCGAGTGCTAGCTACCATTATTAATATGGAAAAGACAGAGAGGAATAGAATAAGAAAATTAAGTGGTGAAACTGCCCCGTATCGGATATTACTTTCCCACGCATCTGAAAAATACAAGTTGAAGTATAAATGCTGGTATCCTAGTTGTTAATCTGCATTTGTTACTGTTTCAGGAATTCAATGGTAAATAGTTACTGCTGTTAACCAAGGCGCGCAAAGCAATCAAACTGGCACTGACTGGGCAGGATAATTCTTATTAATAATACTGTGCACAATATCTAAAAATGTAGATAGTTTTTTATGTTTACCTTTGAAGATAGTCGATATGGTCTAAATTTTAATTCAATAAGGAGTTGCGTAATTATGCTAAACTATTCACTCGCACATAAGGATTTCTGGGTCGTTTATCTTTGTCGGTTAATTTCTTGTTCAGGAGTTTGGGGATTACTTATCCAGTTGGTTTTGAATCTAGTTTTGTCTTTTTTTTTCTAGGCGGTTAACACAGTTTTATGTGGGACTTGGAGAAATTTTACTCACGAGTCTAATTTTTGGATGAGCAATGGAGGCACCAGATCAGTTGTGCATTATGATGCTGATCACAATTTTCACTGCATTCTTGAAGGAAGAAAGGACTTTATCATGATCAAGAACAATAAAAAGCATCGAAAAATTTTGGGCATCCACCGGGTAACGGATATTGAAAAACCTCATTTATTAGAGTTGTTGTGATGTGACAACTTGGACAAGTACTGAGAAAATTTTGTATGTATTTCTAGTAATCTCGAGTCCGGAATAGAAGGGGTGCCAATAAATGTGCGTATGTGGGTGGGTGTGGAAAATATCGATAATTTATAACCGTGGGATGGAATAAACGAGGGATTTAGCAAATATCTGAAATCAAATGTAATTAGGGGCTGCAATAAGAGGAAGGATTTCATGAACCACATTTTTTTGGTGAAGCAAACTTCATTTTTTAAACTAAAGTACTACTGTTTGTTCATTTTTTAAGAGATTAAAAATGTTACCAATTTATATTATGTATATAATGTAATTATAGAAGAAACAAATAATCTCCAGGTGTAGTTGTTACGCCCACACACGTTGATTATTCCTACATGCTGACGTCGAGACTACCTTGCATGATGACGTGTAGGTGCGAAGGGGGAAAAACCAGAAGGCTGAACAAAATTATGTGTTAAAATTTTTTTTCCCTCTTTCTTGAATTTCATTCTTTGCTCAGAATTTAATAAAAGAGAGAATCGCAATAGGAATTACCTGGTAGGCATTTTTTTAAAAAAAGAATACAGTCGGGAAGACAACTATTCCGGACTCGAGTTCTTACGACCACAGTACGGTCTATTTCACACTAACCGATTCTGTGTATAGTTAACGCATATTATCATATAAAAAATTGGAAGGCCTTAACTCGGGATTCCCCAGGGTTGTTTGCTTTTATTCCCTTTCGCGGAATACGCCATGCGAGTGTTAATTTGAATTTTAGAATTTTGAGTGTTGCATTTTCACAACTTACCTATTAAGGTTATTAACACCTATCGTGGTATTCAGCTCTTTTCATACACCCCAATCTACACACTTTCTGGCTCAAGCTGAAGTCTGAATGTAAAAGTTGACCCGAAACTGCCCAAAAGGGAGTGGTATTAAACCAGACAATTTCTTAGTAACAGATATTTTGCCCAAAAGCTGTTGTTCTACATAAGCGTATTCATTACCATTGGTAAAGGTCTTTGCTGCAGTATGAAATATCACTTCAGAAGAACGCCCTAAGCAGCTAGTAGATTAATGTTCTTTGTGTATTAAAGTAAAAGAGTTGGTTTAACATACCGAAGATACAACCATTATATGAAAGGTTCGTGACCAAGTTTGAAAACTGTGGAAATTTGCAAAAATACATCAGTTTTAAATGTACTGTTCTAAGAGATATGCAGTTAACTATTTAGATAAGGATTATTTGACACTGTTTGGGCATTGATTGGACGAGACAACCAAGGACGTTAGAATTTTTATGGATTTTTTTAACCATGAGGCCAGAATTAAACTCCCATCTATTTCACACACTAAATTAATGTTTAATTTTTTAACCCCAGTTTTCTTTTCGTTTTTAGTTTAAACTTGAAGCCGGTTCGGGCTTTTCTTTGATCAACCCAGATGCTATCAACGTGACAAGCACCCCAGATATTTACGATGTCGAATGGGAATATGCAACCCTGTATCCAGGAGATTGTATTTATATACCAAGAGGTAAGAAGTCCAATGACTTAGCAACATTGTTTAATACTGTAGCTTGTTATCTTTTTGTGCTTGCCCACAGTCCATTTGGGATCAAATCACATGTTTAATAGTTCCTTTTATCGTTCTTATTAATCTGCACTGTCACATTTTCCCTCTTTTTCAGCCAGGCTTTATAATTTGTTGTGTTGTGACTTTTTCATCATGGGCTTGTTCCATAACACTTTTTTGCCGGGTTTTTTTTCATTATATGAATTGCACTTGGTACGAAAATTTTTTTTTACTGTACACCGGTCAGTCAGTCAGTCTAGTTTACTTTGTATTGCCTTCATTTGAAAGATGGCATTTTGTAAATTTAGCCCTTTTCTCTCTAATAATTCTTTTGTGTAACTCTGTTGTTAAGCTTCAATTTGTTATGATACGCTGGATTCTCCCCAAAGCTTTGCCATACAAATTATTTGTTTTATATCTTCACATCTACCATCGGATGTAATTATATTGCCCAGATAATTGAATTTATTTACATGTTATATTTGTTCGTTATTTGTCATTAATGAGCAAGCTTTTCTTTCGAAGTAACTATGCATTTGATTTTCATGTGATTCAGGGTAATACATTTCTGATTACTTTCTATAATTTATGTAGTAATGTTCGCAAGTCCTTTTGAGACCCTGCGATGGGAGTTGTATCATCATCATATTATTTCTGTTTTGGCCTGCAACGATAAATCCTCTGCGCTCTCTCAATTCCTTTAGGATAACTTCACTGTGTAAGTTAAATAAATCTGGTGAATATACACACCTTTGTCTGACACCTCTTTTGACTGATGTGTATTCGCTTAACTCTTCGTCATTTCTGATACATGCACTCGGCTCCCAATGGAGATTTCGAATAAGTCTAATGTCTTTTCCATCTAAATCTACATTTGGTACCATGTCCATCAATACTTCATGTTGAACTTTATCAAACGGTTTTGTATAATCGAGAAAACATAGGTAAATATTTTGTTGGGCCTCGATAGTTCGTTCAGCTTAATCGCCTTAACATGAAAATTGCATTTCTTGTACCAGTGTCCCGCATGGAACCCTACTGGTGTTAACTAATTTCTGGTGTAATTTTAGACCGAGCAAGAATCATTATTTTTCTGAGAATTAACTTTATTTGACTCATCAAGCTAATAGTTCTGTGAAGTTCGCATTCTATTGCACCTGGCTTCTAAAGAAGGGTTATGAAGACTGATTTCTTGAGATCTTCTGGTATTACTTCGCCCTATTACCCAGTACTGGGGCACTGATCAATCACCTCTCTCCTGCTAGGACGTATTAGACTCAACTGGAAAAGTGGACCTAAGGGAACGGACCATTAAACAATGAAAGATGTATATCACTGTTTTAGTCTCTTCTTTGGTTTATTAACGATCTTCACTCCAACCAACCAGTATGTTGAACTTGATTGGTAGCATATACTACCTTAAAATTATTTTTGTCATTTGCATGGATACATATATCAAAGTGGACATTCGAACTTGAAAATATTATGTAAGTACTCGTACCAGTAAAATTTGTATAACTCAATTAAATTAATTGCCCCCCAGTCAAATTCCAACTCATGCCTGATCTATTCAAGACCCAGGATTTTCTGCGCAGTGCCTTAACTACAACTCCATGGGACCGCAGTGATCAGAAAAGCTATTAACAATCTTTCTTAGCGTAATGTACTGCGGTATTGGCCAGCCATCGCTGTAGCTAATTAATCGCCGGCGTATCTATTTGGGACAAGACTAAGTACTCTCCAAGGAATGTTAGTGCCTCTGACAAATTCGTACACCTCTAGGAAAACCATGGAGCCATTAACATTCTAGACTGCATTCTTGATAAACTGTCAAGCGTATGAAACACAGAAGAGGATACCCATGGACATCTAGCAGATACCCAGTATGGAGAATTCCTTTTCCATATGGAAGATGACCTGTGGGGGTTAGGGGTTTTTGTAGAAGAAAAAAATCCATACAATTAATGCTTATGATGAATATTTATCTGCACAGGCCAACTGTCAATTTCTTCACATATTAATGTAAATGTTCTATTTCAAGCTATAATATCACTGACTGATACAAATAAAGTAAGTAAGTTTGAGTTTTTGTACAAAAGACGCTGTACCAAAGAGTACCCATCTTTCATGAGACTTCTCTAATACAATATAATAGGCACACAATGAAAGAAACCACTTAAACGACAACAAACATGCCGACTTTGATCTGGATTACAACTTTTGAAAGCAGGACGTAGTCCTATTTTGATTGTGCTTTTTTGAAAAGATGTATATTTGCCTTTATTTTTTATCCATTGCAGCGCACCTTCATCAAGTTCGTTCCTATGTACGAACAATAGCAGTTACGACTTTGTTTACGGAAGATACGAAAATGAAGTTTTCTGGTCAGGACTGCCGTAACGACCTTTTAAGAGAGTACCATAACATGTCAGAAATTCATTTTCACTGGACATACAAGAAGGGTGACAAAATGATTGATATGGGATTTCAAAATGCCGAGCTCTTTCGCAGACAGTTGCTGGAAGTAATACAGAGCGTTAATGGGAAAATGACATTAAATAGATTCCATACATATGTAAAAAGTGAAGAACATGGAGCCGAAGTTTATAATAAGAAACGCACTACCAATCTTTTTAATAGTCTTTTGGTCAGCACTGGGAAGGATTACATTGACATGGAGATGGTACGTGGTTTTACTATTCCGCAATTGAAAAGTATAATCAGGATAATTGAGGCCCCCCATGGTGTTGTGACGGATGGAAAAGAAGAAGTTCTTGTTAAACCAGGTGATGAGATACGCCAGGAAATGGAGACTGCAGGAAAAGAGGGAAATGTTAAAATGGACGATTTTGGAATAGACACACTAATAAAGAATATTTTAGGAAATGCACTTGGGTCTTCAAAAAATAAAATTACATTGAAAGCGTTTAAAAGAGTTATGTATGGTCTTGGAGACCATCGTAGTGAGCGTATTGAAGAAGGCCTTGTAGATCTTTTCCAAAACGTTCTGGGTGGTGCGAAGAAGGGTTTTTTGGACAAGAGTGACGTAGACTCTTTGAATGATGAACAAAAGTTTCAATTTTTGGATGTGATTGAAGACATTAAAGGATTTCAGGGACAGGGCAGCGATGAATCCCAAGGTTTAAAAACTAAAGAAGAGAATGAAGCAAGTGATGGCGGCAGAAACAAAGAAATGGACGTTGACAGAGATCCATCGGAAGGAAATGAGGATAATGAAGATCCTGAAGATAACACATCACGTGACGAAAATGAAGATACTGACGAAGAAAACGATGACCAGCCTGAGCAAAATGATGAAGAAGATGATGAAGATAATGACGAAGAAGGAGATGGGGATGAAGACGATAATAGAGAAGAAGAAAACAGAGAGGAATCTGCAGGTCAGAAAACACCCAAGACAAATAAACAGCCTTCCCCCAAGAAGACAGCTAAATCTACCCGTGATGAGCTGTGATGCACGTCAGGTTTTCTTTGTGGTTCTTGAATTTTTGTATGGTTCGCTTGATTCAGGTCAAAAGCGCGCCGTTTGAAAAGTTTGAATAGTTTTTTTACAGTAGCTTTAAATTGCATTTTCTCCTAGAAAACACATTTGTACCTGCTTTGTTTCGGAAATACATGCACAAAACCGCGTCGATATAAGTGACACGATTGATATATACAAGTACACAAACAAACAAAAATAACTAAATGCTATTGCAGCAAAAAGAAATTCTTGTTAACATTCGTAGAATGTTTTTGTTTAAATATTTGCAAAGCAGAACAGACCAATAGTTTTGTGCTGCATTGGTATATCCATTTTCGTACCACGTTATAGAAAACAAACTATACCCGCGGTATTAGTGGGGATTAAAGCCATGGAAAGTCTTCGAAATTCGTTACCGCAAGTCGAGTTTTGATATTGGAAAGGGACTTCTAGAATGGGAAGACTGTAGCTAATCATTTTAAAGTTACATGTCTTCTATGAAAATCGTAATTTGTCATATTTCAGCAGTAATTACATTACAACCCGATAGAGAAGGCACCATTTAAATGTGTGTGAAGTTATATTAACCATGTTTCCGCCAGGTTTTGTTATTGTAGGAAACTCGACCATAGGCCAGGAGACCCAACACCTTTTATCAACAAAACTAGTACACCCTCATTGAAATGAAACCTGTACTCGTCTTCCATCTAAGCTTTACCATTCAAATCCATTTTTAAATCGTAAAGGGGTTAATTAGCCTTTAACGTTAAATAGTAATTAGATATTTAATTATACGTTTAACTTGAAATACCCCTTAGCTTTAAAGCTATTCACAGTCCGGAATGATATGTCCATAGACATCCCAGAGCATCCAGGGAAGAAAATTGTTCATTTACATAAAAGGCTTCTAAAATGTTGGAATAGTAAGACAATTGTTTTTTATGTGCTATATATTTATATGATTTCCTTGTTAACATCCTTTTGTATGCAGTTTGTGAAAAAGAAAAGAAGTGAACTGTTTTTTATTTGTTGATAGTTTGTGTTGAGTCAAATCTGCTGGTGCCTCGAGATTTGAATTTTGCCTTTGAAAGACGCCCTTATCGAAGTGTGTTTTCTTCAGTTGCAGTGTTTTTTGGCTCATAATTCTGTACGGTTTTTAAGCAAATTGTCAAATCTAGTTTTTACTCAAACCCACTTTTCTGTGGCCAAAGGAAAATGAAAGTCTGAAAGTACATACTCCGGTTAGTTTGGAGAATGCGGTTATGTTGTCCATCCATCCTGCTGTTGTGATCGTCTCCTTGCCCTGATCCTTGTGTGTGCTCAACCATTGTCATGCAGAATGAGGGCATTATCGATTTCCAACTTGATTCTAGGACTTTTCATAGCCACAATAGATGCCTGGTGAGCTTGTTTTGTTACCTAACAAGATGCAAACCATGACACCCCGAGCATTCTAAAGGCCAGGGGCTATTGCTTGTATGATCATTTTCCAAAACACTCCTCCTTTCTATAAATCTATGGTTCTGTAAAGTCTACTTTTGAGGGTTGAAGATTGATTTGCATGGGGTGGAACCTGATGTTGAGAAAGTAGTTATATTGGACTACATTCTCAGCCCAGAGAACATATTGAAATTGTACAGTTTGGCTGGATTTTTGTTTGTAGATCCGGACAAAACCGTTTTAAGGAGAATATTCTCTCAGGTAATCTCCATGGAGGGTGCAAGACCTGCAGCTTTGATTTCTACAACTCAGAAGCAAAATAACCCCCCGATACCAGCAAATTTTTTAGGGGTTGGGGTAGGATGGAAAATCAGTTGACTTTGGACTCAAACGCAATAAAAATCATTTGTGTGGTGGTCCTGAGGAAGTGGTGATGACAATTTATTACAAGCCATTGTGCAGTATATTCAATGAAAAACGCAAGTGTTTTATATGAACTAAAAAGTGTGAAGCTAGAGAATTAAGATATTGGCTTTAAAATCAGACATTACATATGACACCTAAAACCACTTCCAATGTTACCTACAGAACAACAGTAGGAAGCGAAAGCATTAAATATCTTGCTTTATATGCCTCGTTTAGAAAGTTAATTGGTCTTTGAAATTCAAAATAAAAGAATTCACCCAGATAATTTACCAAAATGTCATTTTGTTGAAAGGTAAGAGGGTTATGCTTACTGTTAAATTACAACGGGTCGTCATTGAAATGACTCGCAGAGGTACACATACAGAGCAATAGACTTAAAGACGACAGGTATATCAGTTAAAAAGTTTGCATTGAAGTGTGAAGGATGTGCAAGGTTGTTGGACAAAAAAGTAGCTGGGCCGACCAACCCCTATTAAATAGCAACCAAACATAGTTGTGGTTCAGGATTTGCCTTTGCAGGAAATGACTTTTATCACCTAATTCTGGAAGTAATTTGGTAGGACCAAATTCTTATTACCTGGAACTACCACCTCGCGGTTGGTTACACGCAAACACCAATAGAATGTCAGCGACCTGTGTGGCGACATTTAATTTATATTTGTGCATCATGCGCCAATTTTTTTAACAATTACTTTTCTTGTCATTACACTCCATAAAATGCAATTCGATCAACGTTGACGTCATTCTTTGAAAAAATTCAATAATTCTAAAAGCTTAAACCTTTTAACTCGCTCTGGAGTTTATAAACATCCTTTTCACTATATCGGTACCCTCCCTTCATTTGTTGGCTGCTGTGTCCATTCAACAACAAACCTGCCTGAGGTAGTGACGGACATGTTCAGGAATTGAGATGGGAGTGAAAATGATGTGAGTGAAGCAGAGGATGAACACAGCAGAGATGACGATTTTACCTCACGATTAGAATTTAATGGGAATATTTTTGACGCCACTGAAAGTTTTTCAAATTGTAAAAAACAGAGAGGTGCAATTAAAAGGTAATTTAACACAATGGGTTTTTCCTATTTACATTTCACTGCTTCAAACTTCTAATCCCCTTATAGTTAGAAACCCATAAATTAAGAAAATAGTGTCAATATTTTATCTTCGTTTGCAGAAAGAGTTTAGGGAAATAGTGCCCAAAATTGACGTCAACTTTAGGGGGAGGGGGTCAGAAATCCAAAAGTTGACAAGAGGGGGGAGAGGCGTTAAAAATGGTGAAAAGTGGCTGACATCATTTGAGAACGATCCCTTAATCACAGTTCGTTAGAAGCAATGAAATGAAGAATTCCTCGTTGCCCTCTTTATGTTGACAAAAACTATTGCCTGACCCAGGCTTCAAAGATCATGTAATATACTCTGCTTCTTTACAACTTGAAAATGATCTGAGTTTGCTGTAACTGATGACAATGGGTTATGCTGATGAAATAGGAAACAAAACTCTGTAAAGTCTTCAAATACTTTTAATCTTTTTTGGAGCCTTTGAGTTACAAAGGTTGTTTATTTGCTGATGGATGGTACCAATCAACGGGTTCGTCATTTTATGTACTGGTGAACCCTTGCATGGAGAAGACATACCAAGAATCTGCATCTATCAGACCAAGACTGTTGATTTAGTTTACCCCCAAATGTCATAATTAAGAGCATCATTGATGTCTGGTATTTGCATGACAAAAACGTATTCGTTGATCGGGTGTGTTCGTACAACTGCGCCTGGAACTGTGGCATTTATTGCAAACGGATCCGGCGACCTTTCATGTAACTCTTTATCCTTGTTTTCTTAAAATAATAAACGTCATCGCAAAGTTCCACAAGCTTAAATCAGTGATCACGTCGAGACTCCGAATCAGTTCTTTCCGTTGGAATCGGGAATTTAACAATACAATGAACAGTGAGAATGATGAAGTCACTTGGAGATGTAATATCATGCGTACAAGCACTTCAGTTAGGTCTTCGTTCGTGTCATTCCTGTTTTTTAACAAAGCGTCGCAACTCCGATATTTTCATATTTCCTGGAGAATACAAGTTGGCAACAAAGGGAAGCTTTTTTTAAAGGAGGAGCGCAAGTTCTAAATTTAAAAACAACTGGAGAACAAACGTATGACCTAAATCGTTATTTTTATGAGATAATAGCTAAAATTATAACATTGATAACAATAAAGTAGTAATAAAAATTAGTAATCATGACACTAATAGTACATGTCATCGCTGTCACAAATACGCATAGATAAAAAGAGATGAGAGAGCTTCATGTGTTTTTCTCTCCAGATAGTTCTATTAAATTACTACATTCAATCGTATACCGCTTATTTACAAAAATCTTATGCAACTCAATTTATTGTCCATTTAATTATTTACAAAACAAAGGGGAGTTATTTTTAAAGGATTAATGCTGTGGTGATCATGAAGAAACGAGTAGGGTGCAATATACGAGCATATTTTTCGCTACCGCGGGGACTCTATTATTTTCAAACAATTTCCCAGGGAATCCCTGGGAAATTAATATAAAAACAGGCGGAGTCCTACAAGTTCTTACTACAAAAAAAATTGTATGTAAAAGAAAGATTGCAATGATCTCCAGAGATTTTGACTTTATTTCCTTTAAGTCTTGCCCATGAAAATGAGAGCATTTAGAGTGTCATCATTTAGCTGATTTCTGATCTTAGTTGCAAAAAGCCCCTTAGCTGAAAATGCTCTTTCAGGTTCAAGGCTGGTAGGCTTAATGGTTTTCAATGCCCTAAAGAGTTTGTCTAGGTTTTCGAGTCTCTTCTTACTAGTTTCATAAACATTGTTTTCCTTCGTGATGATTGGAATGCTTCTATCTCCAATTAAAGCAGGACCTAAGTCCTCATCCTCTTCCATAAATGATGCAAATCCTTCAGCAAGTGTCATGTTTCCATCAGATGCTGCTACTTCAACCTGAGGTTCTGCTTGATCCATTTCATTTTGTCCAGGTGGCTACAGAGGTTTCAAGAGAGATGTGGCAAGTGATGTGATTTTGGTCATTTTGATTTTCACAAAACTTACAAACTTACAAACTGTCCTTGATCAAGGAAGTCTGATGAATTCAAATACTTCATAAAGTGAACAAGGTATGTATTCCTACGCTCTTTTATTCCGAGCTTGAACCTTTCCAATATCTGATGATTGCTCTTTTAGTTTCTTAATGGTAAAGGGAGTGACTTTTTCATCCAGTAGAATATCAGCATCTTCACGACAAAGATACTCAACTGCAATTTTAGAGGGGCAAGTAGATCAAAAAGTTCTTTGATCTTCTCCAGTTCTATATCGTAAATGTTAAAGTTGTAGTCCAATTTTAACATGGGAAGCTTGATCTCTTTCCTGATGTCACAGAAACGCTGGAGCATATTTAAAAGGCTATTCCAACGAGATTTACAGTCCTGTTTCTGTTTGAAGTTGACTCATCAAAACTGATTGAAAATCGAACATCACTCTCCTTGTTTTGCTTAATTTCATCACATCCTTTCTTCTTCACGTCACATTCCTTCATGAAGAGTGTGCGGACATGCTTTCGACATTTCGGAATGGAATAGCCATCTGATTTGAACGCTCTTCTTATCGTATCACTAGAAGCGATATGATTCAATCCATCCACAGCCACAAGTTTTGCAATGACTTCACCGAGTTTGGGCTTGATGAAAAGGTCAATTTTGGCAGTTTTTGATTTGGTTCAGAGCTTTCTTCGACACAAGATTTGAGTTGTCTGATCATCCCTTTAGTATTCGAGGCACCAACGTTCATTTGCTTAGAGCATTTATTACACTGGGCTTTTTCTTGCTCTCGGTTGTAGAGAAAATACCTCCACACATATTGATTTCCTTTGGGCACTGATATCTTTAAAGTACGTCATTTTGAACTGAGTGGTTACTGTTTAAACTTATTGTTTTTGAATTGATTTCGCAATGTTATCGACGTGATTTGATAAGGCTTTTGTTTCGTTTATGATTTTTGTCATGCACAAAGCGTTTTCGGATTATTTACATTAGAATTTATTAACTCTTGGAAAAAAGCCAACTTTTATATATTACTTAATTTTCCGAGAAAATTTCAGAAAAATCCCGGGGAACCGGGAGCAGTTTTTTGCTAACTTCCCCGGGGAATCGGGGACGGGGAAACCTGGAAACTGCACCTTAGAAACCAGTAACATCATTAAGGTGACCTTAGTCATCCTTACAATATAGCGAGCCTTTTCTCATATATAGAGTGTAAACTTGATGAGAAGAAGAGCAGATCCCTCTCATGCCATGTTATTTTATCACACATGTTTTGTATCATCATCATGAAACAGTTAGATCGTTGGCACGATCTGCCGTGGAATCCCTACAGAATCTTCGCCAATTTTCTGTCTTCTGCCTGTCTGCCCTAGCAATACTAATTCCAGCTATGTTCTTCATGCCATCTTCAAATCTCATTTTGGGTCTTCCACGTTTTTATTTTCCAAATACCATTCCAGTGAGAAGATAATATCTGAGTCCCTTATTTCTAAGTACATGCCCAACGAAAGAGAGCTTCTGTTTATCAATATCATGTAGTAGACATGGTTTCCTTCCAAGTTTGCTAATAATCCACTCGTTTGTACGCAACTCTATCCATTTAACATGAAGAAGTCGGCGATAGCTCCATAATTCAAAAGCTTGGATTCTCTTACGGTCACAGTTTTGTATAGGCGTAGGTAATCTCATGTATACTAATCTCCTTTTATCACAATCATTTGTAGTCTTTCTCCTTTTCAGCAAACTTTAACCAATAGGTTTAAGGACTCAACACTCAGACTCTTCGATTTGGACACTATGGATTTCATTGTTAAGAAAAAGAAAAACCTTTAATTTATCTAGAAGTTTCTTGTTTCGGTCAGTGCAATGTATGCGAAGCGGGATGGTTGAAAAAGTGAAATAAACGCAGATGCTGGCGCATATCCGGGTTGACACCATGGGTAGTGATAAAGTCACACAGTAAGTCGGTATCTGTGAAGAGGAGAGTGCTTAGGGTATTGTGTTTGGACCTAGTCATAGTCGGTCACAGTCGAAGTCTTGCTCATTTCAAGGATGGACAGACCAAGGTAAGTACGACAATTACGGGCACAGAAGCATTGTGCGAGTTCATAGCAAAAGAAGGGGTGAAAATGAAGGACTTGAAGCGAGGCTTTTTGTGCAAGAAACTTTGTGCGTTTGGGCCTGGAAACTAGTTCTATATTCTTGTGATAACGTATATCTTCAATTGGTTTTTGAAAAATGGAGTTATTAAGTAGCTTGAAAGATTCTTTTCGTAACTGTTGCAGGCTTGAGCTTTTATTACTGCATTGAAATCAATATAGCATTTTAACAAATTGGGCAAAAGAATTTACGTATTTATTTATTTTAAGATTTTATGTACTTTCTTCACGTGGTAATGACGTAGTTCTTGCAAGGAGAGAGGGTTGGAGTTAATTTGCAGATTTTGTTGATGGGGACAGAGAAACTTCCGAAATGGTAAAGGATTCGAGGACCATAAAGGTACTCCGGGTGTGCATTGTGTATGTTGTACAGGATAGTCAATATCCACCTCAAAACCCACCCGAGCGATATTTGATCCGCTGTTTGCCTACCCAGTCAAACCCATGGGTGGGGAGGGGCTGCGACAAGGTCCAACCATAAATATTGTTGGCATTGTAGCTTGGTAGAAGTGGATTATTGCCTCCTCCTTGATGATGAAAGATAATGGGAAACCTTCCTCGATGCCATCTCAATATTTACCAACATTTTTTGATAGAGGAAGACAATGTTACCTCGGAACGACACCACCTATTCATGCATATGAATTAATTTCCTTTTCGTGAATATTATGTTATTCATCATTTCAACGTGTAATATGCAGGAGTTATTCTGCCGATGGGTTAGAGTGTATTCAAAGACGCAAGTAATATCTGAGCAGAATCCAAGAAACTTAGATAGTCTATTTCAAAGTGGATATGTTTCTCCATGTTATTAGCATAGCAACAAGTGCAAGTTTTCTACGTGGTTAAAACACATTATGGAGAACCACTGGTATTTTGAAGCATGCCAGATCGATCCGATAGATACACGCGCTGTGTGCAGCTTCTTCCATGCTGACCAGTGATGTGACTGATTAAGATCTTTATTGACACCTGACAATTCATCGCAGATGCGACATGTATCAGAATTATCATAAACTGCCCGATCTTGTTCGATCAGCGAAACTTGTTTCAATTCCTACACAAATTTCTCGTCTGGTAACGTTTTCCTCCTTGCGGGCATCTAAAAAATGCGTGGCGGCATTTCGAACAGGGGACTGATCACCAGTTCCATTCACATATCCAATTGTAACTACATTCACGTGGTAAATGTTGACGAAATGAAGTCATCATAAGTCCCAGAGTTTTGGGGACCAGGTGTACAAGAAGAAATAGGTGTGAATATACCGCCCGTATGCTTTACAAACAGGTGCTTCAATTGGTTTTATATTTTAGTAAAAGCGGGTGTAGCTTTGTCTTCATGGGGTAAAGAAATTCGTTGCAATCCATGTATCTGATGTGCTTCAAGTCTTGTCAAGGTGACAAAACCATGTAGTTAGCGGTTACAAAAACATCTGCTTTCTGTACCATTCAATCGAGATCAAAGACAGCCAGACAATTTTTCCGTGTTGCAGCTAATCAAAATCTCGTGCAGAGTGTTTGCATGAAAAGTCATCTGCCTCGACTTCAAGTTAACAAAAAAGTCAAATCTTGGGTAAAATAGTAGCATTCCCTAATTTGGCTTGTTCTTTTCGTTAAGTTTTTACTTGCAAGGCATTCATTAGTTTACATTGCGTGCATGCAAGTTTGGTTCCATCTCCACGTCTTTGGCAGGTACCAGTTAAGATGTTCCGAGTGCTACTGACATGCCGGGTTTCATAACCGACAATTTTCGAGACGGTAGGTCCAGCAATGGGAATTTATGTTGGCATCAGTGTAGCTTAAACTGGTGATGCTTCAGTTTCCAAATAGGTAGTTGCGATGCTGTTTCAGGGCCTTTGGAATTTCATCTTTTCCTTTCGAGCGACTTTAGTAACTGAAGAATTTAGGTCGAGATGCGACCTTCATATATCGACTCTGTTTTACCAGTCAAAATGAGTTGCCGTCTTGTTCGACTTTATGCCTTTGTACAAAGCTTACAAAGTGTCACTGCACGTGGCAGATATGGGGCAACTTTCATAGGGTTCAATTGTAACATGTTGGTTACCCCATGCGGTAAAAAGTCTTTTTCTCCTCCTGCGAAATACACTTTAAGAAACTACACATCACGAGAAAAACAATTCTTTATCCTTCAGGTGCAGATTTTAAACCTTGGGGCTCAAAAATCTTAAGCTACAGAGAGATTCTGCAATAATATTCGCCTCAGATTTTTCAAATTTATAAGCTCTTGGTTGCAGTCCAATCGATTACGATTCAACTGTTACCAAACCATGTGCCATAAAATATTATGATTCACGTGCACTTGTCCCCTGTGAAATTTTGGTGCGTCAATTGCCGCCTAATGTGTACTGCCAGCCTGGCTTAAAAGGTACTTGAGAATTCCCTTTTCACGTTACTTGAATGAAAAGCAAAATCAATGACTCGCACAATTTTTTCTTTTAACGCGCATTGTACACTTGTCCTGTAAATTCTTTCAGCACAATCAATCCATCAAGGTACCTTCTGTTTCAACAAAAGGGGGAAAGGATCACGATTTTATGATCTTCTGACTTTATTCTTCAAGCTTGGCTTAATTACTTATGGTATGCCTTTCATAACACCATGACACCACGACAAAAATGAGGCATGGAAACGAAACGTCAATTAACATATCGATCTTTTCGAACAACTAAAATGTTTACACGATATTCTCACAACTTTGCCCCTAAATGTGACAATGACATTGCTATACACCACCAAATACAGTGGGCATGTAATTCCTGTTGCAACACTGCAGGACGATCAAAGCCGCAACTTTTATTCCTGTTTACAGCTGGTGATAACCACAGTTTTGCTTGGGGTGCCAGATTTTGATCCATATTGTTCTACTCTTTTGACAACATCCATTCCGTCGACAACTTTTCCAAACACAACGTGTTTTCCATCGAGCCTGCAAAAAAAGTAACCACAAATTCGGTTAGTGCACAAAGATTTGCCCTCGTACGATTGCATATACCATGGAAATACACAAGATCTAACCATCTATTTATCTCTTTTTATAGATATTCACCGATGTATGTATCAGGGGTGGCGGGCACAAAATTTCTTTTGCTATTACATTTGAGGCCTGGGTGGGTTATCTACGACCACCCATGAACCTGGTTTGAATGGGCAATATCCAAAATTGATACTGTGAAAAGCTGGATTTTGAATCTTGCCGCCAACCAAACAAACGGAATTTAGTTCGTTGGAAAAACATAAAAATTAAATCTGAAAAAGCCACTCTCTACAAAAGTGTACTCAAAGCATTAACAGATATACAGTTTTTCAAACTGTTTTAAAATTAACATAAGACATCGACGAGTTACGACGAGTGTGCAGAGTATAACGGACAATTTGTTAGTTAAGTTCGTGAAGCTCTTAACAAATTGCTTATTAAAGGTTCTATCACTAAGGATGTTCGTAACAGGTCAAAATCATTCGGTACAACCTTGTGCGGTCTTTTTGGCTCACGCAATGTACAAAAACCCTGTGTTGATGGTCCTTTTCCATACAAGTTTATCAAGTTCAAATTTAACTTTCCTACGTCAGTTAAGTGGCCTCTAGTCACAAGTTAAATCTGTCATATTTAAACACACGCAAAATTCGATGGCAACGAGTATACTTACCAACTTGTTTCTTCAGTACAGATGAAGAACTGTGATCCGTTTGTATTTGGACCGGCATTGGCCATTGAAACTATACCGGGACCAGTGTGTTTCAAAATGAAATTCTCATCTTTGAACTTATTGCCATAGATAGATTTTCCTCCAGTACCATTTCCTTCGGTGAAATCTCCACCCTGAAAAAGAAAGTGAATATCATACGACTTTCTCTGGCACTTGCAAAAGTTTGTTTTGTGCTTTTAAAGCGGTTTCTCTTTAACGTATATTTCACCCCATTTAAATTTTTATAAAAATTTAAAAACTAGACCATCTGGATCTCAGCACCACAATGCAAGAGATACGCAAAAATGTTTATGGCTATTGTAAATTACACAGTATCCTGTTATTCTTAAATCTAGTTGGACAGGATTTACTACTGTGTAGAGCATTGTATATAACACGAGTAATAAAAAGTTAAGTCATATTTTAAAGAGAAAGAGACCTTACGAGAGCAGGAGCGATGTCACTGATGAAATAATGATTTTAGAGAATTTATCCAAGTCTTTAATGGAAATGTACTTGCAATTTGATTAGTACGCCTCTTCAAATAAGTTTAGATTAGTGTTATTACAAGTTATTACAATTGCGACTCAGCTATTGTACAGCT
>RDPX01000273.1:528422-590760 GCA_003991215.1 Morbakka virulenta
GGAACTGACATGATACCAAATGAGATATACAAGCTGTCAGAGCCTATCTTAGCTACTAGGGTAACAGAGCTATTTGACAATGCCTACAAGGAGGGAAGGACACCAGCGGAGTGGGGTAAAGCAATTATTTGCCCAATCTATAAGAACAAGGGCGATCACCAAGCGTGTCAAAACTACCGAGGTATTTCCTTGCTAAACCACATTGCAAAGTTATATGAAATCATTCTAGAAAAGTGGCTATGATTGCTGAGGATAAACTGGGGCCATGGCAGCATGGTTTTCGTCCTGGAAGAAGTACAGCGGACATGATCTTCACACTGAAAAGGATAATGGATAAGCACTGGGAATATGACCAACGACTCATCATGGCCTTCCTGGACCTGGAGAAAGCGTTTGACCGTGTACTTAGAGCGAGTCTGTGGAAAATGTTGGAAGATTACCACATCCCCTAATACCTGAGGAGAGCAATCATTAGCACTTACAGCACCAGTACCAGCTCAGTGTCAACAGGAGTAGGAGACAACATCTGGTTTGAGACAAATTCTGGAGTCTGCCAAGGAAGCATCTTGTCACCTTTGCTTTTCATAATGTACCTAGACCTAGTTGTTAAAGAGGTCGCTGATGGCCAATTGCCGACTAGTGTCCTGGCATATGCGGATGATATTGCACAACTGGACAGAAGTGAAAGGGATTTGAGAGAACACCTGGAACTGTGGGCTGATAGTTTCCAGTGACTTTTATCTGGTAATTCGGAATGGAATGACTATGCTGATGCTTTCCCATTTTTATTTTGTTTAATTGGCAAGTGGTGTTTTGAATTCTGTACTTTGCTTTGTTGCCTACCAGAAAAGGATGGAAGATGGCATATCAGTCAAAAATTCAACAACGTAGAGAATAAAATTAAAATTAGTATCTAATATATGGGCAGTTCTCTTTCAAGCCAATATGTAACAATGCACATGCCTTTGTACAGTTTTAATCAGTTCTATATCCTGTCTTACTTTTGTTATTTTTGCTTATTCTGCAGGTCTTTAGGCTTTTTATCATACTCCTTGCAGACATTTTAACACATTTAAAATATAACCCAAGCTATTTAAATAATTGCTTTATCTGAAACTACGAAACATATTGGTGAATGAGAAATGCAAGCAGCTTATCTGTGAATAATACCTGAAGCATGAAACCTGGAATAATTCTATGGAATTTTGATCCTGCAAAACCAAAGCCTTTCTCCCCAGTGCACAATGCTCTAAAATTTTCTAGAAAAAAAAATAATTTCAATTTGGTACAGTGCAAGTTGCAAAAAAACTAAAAATGCAAAAAGACAATTACTAAAATAAAATAAAACCAGCTTGTTCCATAACTGGTGTAACCAAGCTTCTTGATATTGGCCACTGCCGATCAAAGAGAGGAAAACTGCAAAAGCATGGCATGGCATTACCCAATGAAGCAACCTTTCCACACTTGTGGTAAGAAATGATTTTCCATAAATATGGGAGGTGATATAGCTATAACTTTCTATTCAGACACAAGCTGTGTTTTTGTTAGATTGCAAGGAGCCCAGTAGTTTTTTGACATCTTATCTATGACAGTACCATGGTCCAGGTTGGCTGTGCATCAGAAGCTGCCTTGTTTGCGATTAAACCCAAAGAATCATGGCCAAGAAACTTAAGCAATCCATCCCATTTTGAGAGAAGGTCCAGCTGCAAAACATCAGGAGCAGGAGCACAGTTGCAAGAAACTTTTCCATGCTTGTACATAAATGTCCACTGAAATCATCAGGATGTGTGAAATTAAAAATTGTATTCACTTGCTGTTATTTTGCTATGAATAAATATCCCAAATACAAAACGTCTTTTAGCTCAGAGTAATATTTTATGTTGTTCACTTATTCTACAACTTCCTCTAATTTACTACTTTGATTAAACACCTGGGTGCTTAAATGTGTGTGCAAGGGAGGAGCCCCTTATTAAATTGACTGTGGTCAGGCCTTATTACAAAATGTAGATAAGCATTATCCAAAAAAGTGAAAAATTTGATGGCGAAAGGGATTACACACTTGACTCTTCCTGATTTTAAAAGGGGTGTATATAACAACTAAGAAAAAATACAGGTAAAGCTCTATTACATCACACTGAAGATTTGGAAGCAGCTGTACTAACAGGTAATGTCAATGTCTTTTCTCCCAAGTCCTCTTCCACAATTCTTGGTAAATGCAGGCTTCTCACGTAAGTTTAAACATATTTTGCTGGATAACTCATTAAATCATCCTGCTTTTTAATCACTGATAAAGCTTCACAGATGAGCACCCACAAAACAAGGTATATTGTCATATTTATTCCAGAATTCATTGGGCCCTTGTATATAATGTGTGAAGTACCTGGTACTACATCACTGCATTATTTTTGTTCCTTAAATAATTTGTGGCAGTATCTTCCAATGTGACATGTATCCCCAGGCTGGTAACCACCTGGCAAATGGACAGCTTCCATTGACTTTTTATCCAATGGTGATAATTTTGTATTATTCCAACTATCTGACAAAATGACAAGTAACTTTTTGTTGCTTGTGTTTATGATGCATTGCCATTTTTATCTTTCTGTAGGTCCTATTTACACTCATACAGGCAAAAAAGGAGGTTCTTTGTGGACAATAGATGCTTTTAAAAGACACAAATGATGCTCTTGACAAACAGGATATTAACTGCAACAACAAAAAACACAGAAATTGGGGAGGCATACTCTCTCCAAGCTGGATATTTACAAAAATTGATGTTTGCTTGCCATCTCCACCAGATTTACTTTTAAAGCATTCTGCATCAATTGAAAATTTTTCTTTTTCCAAATTATCAAGTTTTCCCCTGTTAAATATTACATTTTAACGTCTGAACTTTTTGTTCATTGCTTGTGTTTTGAAAAAAACACCAGCAAATGGATTGGTGTTGAATTATGCTGTACAAAAATTAATTTACAGTGCCACTTGACAACCAACACACTTGCAAAGATTGCTGGCACTATTTATTGAACAGAAATTCCTTTGCAAACCTGAAGCAAGCTGGTAGGGCAATTTGTAGACTTAGCTTGGCCACAGAAGTTATTGGCAAAAAAGGCATTGGTTTACAGAAATCATGGAAAAAAGGAATCGACTGGATGTTACTTAATATTCACATGATGAGAAAAAACACTGCACACAAGTTTCAACAGTCTGCACATCACATCTTTATTCCACACAAGATATCTCCCACCTTTCCAAGCTACAAAACAATAGGAGGCTTGGTCTGTCTTGGTTAGTCACCTCCAACACAATATCAGAGTTAGTTCTTCTTTATCAATCCATAAAATGTAGTTAAAAATCAAATAAAACGTTTCCTTGTCATAATAACAAGCTGTGGCCTCCGTATCAGGGATGGCACATTATTATCATCATATATGGTTCAACATCCATTTTACACACTAGCATGTGTTGGATGAGCCCCTTTATTGAAAAATAACAGGCAGGAGCAACTTGATGCAAACTGTTCTAAGAGACCTAAAGGATACAAGCCATGGTTTGTTTTTTTCAAAAACAAGTCAAAAGTAACATTCAGTTCAAATAATGCTTAAAGATTTGATCTTTAATGATAGGTACCGTAAGTGACAAACAAAACTGTCCATTATTTCAGTCAGATTACTCCATGATGGGATACTTTGCTTGGGCTTACTGAAGATTATGTATAATNTCAATGTCTTTTCTCCCAAGTCCTCTTCCACAATTCTTGGTAAATGCAGGCTTCTCACGTAAGTTTAAACATATTTTGCTGGATAACTCATTAAATCATCCTGCTTTTTAATCACTGATAAAGCTTCACAGATGAGCACCCACAAAACAAGGTATATTGTCATATTTATTCCAGAATTCATTGGGCCCTTGTATATAATGTGTGAAGTACCTGGTACTACATCACTGCATTATTTTTGTTCCTTAAATAATTTGTGGCAGTATCTTCCAATGTGACATGTATCCCCAGGCTGGTAACCACCTGGCAAATGGACAGCTTCCATTGACTTTTTATCCAATGGTGATAATTTTGTATTATTCCAACTATCTGACAAAATGACAAGTAACTTTTTGTTGCTTGTGTTTATGATGCATTGCCATTTTTATCTTTCTGTAGGTCCTATTTACACTCATACAGGCAAAAAAGGAGGTTCTTTGTGGACAATAGATGCTTTTAAAAGACACAAATGATGCTCTTGACAAACAGGATATTAACTGCAACAACAAAAAACACAGAAATTGGGGAGGCATACTCTCTCCAAGCTGGATATTTACAAAAATTGATGTTTGCTTGCCATCTCCACCAGATTTACTTTTAAAGCATTCTGCATCAATTGAAAATTTTTCTTTTTCCAAATTATCAAGTTTTCCCCTGTTAAATATTACATTTTAACGTCTGAACTTTTTGTTCATTGCTTGTGTTTTGAAAAAAACACCAGCAAATGGATTGGTGTTGAATTATGCTGTACAAAAATTAATTTACAGTGCCACTTGACAACCAACACACTTGCAAAGATTGCTGGCACTATTTATTGAACAGAAATTCCTTTGCAAACCTGAAGCAAGCTGGTAGGGCAATTTGTAGACTTAGCTTGGCCACAGAAGTTATTGGCAAAAAAGGCATTGGTTTACAGAAATCATGGAAAAAAGGAATCGACTGGATGTTACTTAATATTCACATGATGAGAAAAAACACTGCACACAAGTTTCAACAGTCTGCACATCACATCTTTATTCCACACAAGATATCTCCCACCTTTCCAAGCTACAAAACAATAGGAGGCTTGGTCTGTCTTGGTTAGTCATCTCCAACACAATATCAGAGTTAGTTCTTCTTAATCAATCCATAAAATGTAGTTAAAAATCAAATAAAACGTTTCCTTGTCATAATAACAAGCTGTGGCCTCCGTATCAGGGATGGCACATTATTATCATCATATATGGTTCAACATCCATTTTACACACTAGCATGTGTTGGATGAGCCCCTTTATTGAAAAATAACAGGCAGGAGCAACTTGATGCAAACTGTTCTAAGAGACCTAAAGGATACAAGCCATGGTTTGTTTTTTTCAAAAACAAGTCAAAAGTAACATTCAGTTCAAATAATGCTTAAAGATTTGATCTTTAATGATAGGTACCGTAAGTGACAAACAAAACTGTCCATTATTTCAGTCAGATTACTCCATGATGGGATACTTTGCTTGGGCTTACTGAAGATTATGTATAATCTGGAAAAAATTGTCAAAAATCCTACTAAAACCCCACCATGACAGGTTAGCAAAAACTTATTGGCCAACTGGTGCTGCAGCAAAGGGTGCATTGCTTGACGAAGTGCTAGAGAAACTGGGGTCCACTTTCATTTTTTTACAACAACCACAGTACCATTCATCAATAGAAGGGGTTAAATTCTAAATGTGGTTAAATTCTTCGAAACAATAGACAACACAAGATGCAGCCCCAAACAGATGTGGTAGCCTGAATCTAACCATCAAAAGCCCAGTGACTAAACATGGCTTTTTTCAGGCACATATATTACTGAAACATATTTGCACTACAAGGCAATTGCCACTGTATTGTGAAATATTACAAATGGAGAGGTACCCTTACGAACATTTAACATCTATAATTTGCTCATCCCTACAAAATTCTCCTGGGTAAGTAAACTTTTTTCATTTCTGTATAGCTTACTTTTCTCAGTCAAAGACCTCTCTGACATCACCCTCGTTGGGGCAAATCTGGTTTTATATATACCTGTGTGTCCCTTTATTTGCATAGTTTGTTCAGTTTTAACAGTTCAATGCATCAGGCCCCATAAAACCGCCCAACAATTAAACAGCCCATTGCTTTTCTTAACAGGAGCTTTACAGAAAGCTTTACTGCATTAAACAAAAGTTACTTGGCACGACTGTCACTCATCAAACAAAGCAAGTTTTGATGATATAAAATCTATTTGTAAACCCCAGCCTTTCAGGCTTGCTCTGTGGTCAGTAAGGTCAGTTGAGTACCAGTCTATTTAAATACATACAAAGGAACATACCTGCTGTTTTAGGTACAACATCATCCCTCAGCTAAAACAAGAAGAAAAATAAATATTTCTGTGGAATGAAAGACAGAAATTTTTTTTTTATACAGATCTTGTACAACAGAGATTCAACATTTCCCAGCCAAGATGATCTTCCCTTGCAACCATATCAAAATAACAAACATTCCAGAAAAACAAATTTCTATTTTTTCAATTTTAAATTTCTATTTATTAATCATATATAATGTATAATGTGCACAAGCTGTCAGCTTTAATCTTCTACTTTGAACTTATAAGAATAGAGAAATATACAGTATTCCATGCACCTGTGCAACCATACTTAATGGTAGGGTCTTTCCTTCTCCAATATTTTCTTGTTTGTGAAAGGGGTCTTCAGCTAGGGGTCAGGTTTAATAACCTCTTGTCTAAAACCCTCATCCAGAATTAGCATCATTTTGTGGGTTTTTGTGTGTTTCAACATATGTAGTTTATTTGTTCCTTGTTTGTTTCATCTTTTAAAGTTTCCCTTTTCCTTGCTGTATCTGCCAGGTATCCATCATACATACCAACTCCATACCTCTTGGATCTATTTCCACAATTTGGCCATCAACAGATCTTTAATTTTACTAAGAAGAACAGCATGACAAATTACTAGTTTTTTCTGGTTTTTGAATCCTTTAATATAGAAGTCTTCAGTCCTGGTTTCTCTGACGTTAAAAAAACTTGTTTTGTTGACTGTAAGTTTAAGTTCAGAACTAGAAAATATTATTAGACTAATATTCTTGTCAAATTCTTATTGTTCAAGCATATTTAAATGTTGAGCTAACACATTTATATTATAAAATTTAAGTTGCAAGAAGCAGTTACAAAATTACTTAATTTTTATATCTCTCACAACCCAAAATTAGAGAATTGTGATCTCCATTCAATATTACCCTGAGAGCAAGACTGTCAAGGTTTTGGTGTTAACAGGCTATGTTTTGTTATATTTCTGCTATTCTGCGCAAGTTGTTAGACCTTTTTATTAAGATTAAGTCCGTAATGACATAAAATGTCTTAATCCAAATTTTGAATAAAATTATCAAGTTGTCTCTTTTATTTTGATACACGAGGATAAGATTTGCAGTCAGATCTATTGACATGAAATGAAACAACGGTGTTTCATTTCATGTCAATAGATGTGCCCACATTGCACAAAGGTGTTGTTGCTAAAAACTCTATCTTGGAAATAGAAACGTTAAAAAAATTAGCAACCAAGATTCAAAAATTCAAGCTTGGTTTTTTCGTAAGAAAATTACCAAGATGAATTAAAACTGCCATTTAATTACCATCACATACATCTCGACCAGACATATGACTCGATTTTCAAACATCTGCAGCTTCCTTTATTTTTTTATTTCAAGCTTCAATATCTTAACAAGACAATAAATCATTTTGTTTTACAAAGCTGGAAGGGTTCATAACATGAATTCTGCTTTGGCTGCCACTGTGACCAAACGTACGATTCTGCTGAGAAAGAAAGGAAACAAGATCCAAAAACGCAGTCACTGACCTTTTTTTGACTTCTGGTGAAAAAATATTTCAATATTTTTGCCAACGGTACAAAATGAGTATCTTTAAGTTGGTTCAATTTCTTTTTCCGTATTTAAATGATTTCCATCACCTCAGTCCCCATAGAAGAAAATGGAAGGTTTAATTCCCTGCGGCGACTCCTAATCAGGATGAGCCGAAGGCAGAGCTCAAAATTTGTACAGTATTTGTACTGTACAAGGCAGGATCAATTGAAAACTTGTTTTCAGTTTTTATAATCGAATATTGCATTTGATCTTTAACATTTTAATCATCATCACCAAAGTTTTTCCTCAAATGATTTAGTTTTACTATTTGTACCATTTTGGCAGATTTACAAGTCCTATTGAGCAAGCATGCTGAAATTGAAGAGCTTAAAGCTTCCTTTGAGCCAAAATTTGCTTTGTTAAATTATAAGAAAACAGGATTGTACTACTGGCGCCCTGAAGAGACCAACATTGATGAAAATGAAATAGAGGTACCATTTCAAAAGAATTCGCAAATACCTTTACCCGTTAACTCGTCAGTGAGCTCTTAAGCCATCTATCCCAACTTCAAAAAATAAGTTTTTGGTTAGGCGTTTCCTCAACCAAACCACCAATTAACCATAAATCAATAAAAAGGGCGAATTTGACACTAGACAATATCCAATAAAAAAATCCCTCTCAGAAACCTTGAAATAATTCAAGCTTTTCAGTTTACTTTTTCACCGTCTGGACCAGATGTGAAGTAGCAATTTGATCCATCCATGTGTGGAGGAATCTTTGTGTTGATAGGTACTGCAGTGTTAAGACGACACTCTTGACAGATAATCTTGCGCCATGCATGACACCAACGGTTTCTAGAGGGGTGGGGCGAGTTGCGAGACCAGAACAGTGCCATCACATACAATTTTCTGTCCTCACAAATGCTTGAAGCTACCCCAAATCCCACGTGATAAATCCTTTTAGTCGAAAACTATCGTACTCTCTTCAAGACTCGCGATATTGTAATCTAGTCCATACTGTCATACAGCACGAGTTTATTTATTGGGGATTCGACCGGGGTTTATTTGGGTAGGGCGTTGCGTAGTGCCTTGTTCTTCGAAATACCAATACCCTTTTTCCTAGATTCTACCCAGTTTTTACACATCCACATTGCCGGAAGAACTAGATTCCACAGGTGTCTCTCTCCTCGACCCCACCCCCAAACCATACGCGACGGAAGTAACGAACAAAAAGTTTCCATTCAAAAAATATTTTAACTTCCCAAACTCGCATAAACGCTAATGAATGTACGTGGTGACCAACTCGAGATTTTGCGCAAAGGAAGGTCGAGCAGGTGAAGCGCTCTGAATACTCCATTACCTGCCAAACAGTTGCGGGCGTTGTTCGGTTTCACTTGAAGTACTTTATGGTTTATGTCTGGTCATGGCAAAAGAAAATTTTTGCTTTAGACTTTCCACCAAAAAGTAAACTAGTAACTTGTCTTAATCCCTAAAATTATTTGGAAAACAAATCAGATTTAGGGGAAGGTAACTATATTACCTGTAACCAAAGGATTTGCAATAAAGGATAATTGGCAAGTATCACTGTTCCTAAACAAAATTACGAAAAAAAACCAAGTCACCCCATGTCACGACGGAAGGCACTGCCATATCGAGTACTGTGAAGACCATCTTATCTAGCAAAAAAATTATTCTTAAAAGCAAATTATCAGTCTATTTATATCAAATAACTGCGCTCACCTCTATTGTAATAGTGCCAAGTGGCTCTTTGTCGGCAGAAACGGTCAGTGAAACTTTTGTTTTCGCCATTTTCTTGTTCGAGTCCAACCTTGTTCAACCACGAGGAAACGAAGAATTGCGATGGGTGAAAAAAAATTTAAAAAGAAATGCAACTTACATTTTATTGGTCAATTCTGAAAATTGGGGTCTGGAGAAGACAGAATTATTGGTCTGGGTACTGACGTGAGTTCGGTTGTGGAAGTGATGAATCCACATGGCGGGAAATCTGTACTGCCTTTCTCAGTCTTTGTTCTCACATTTCTAATATTACCATAACTGTGAGAAGCGCAGAATCACAATACGTGATGTGAAGCACAACATTGTGGAGTTTGGCTCAGGCGTTAGTTGACTCGAATATGTTTTCCTGTGTTTTTCATGCCCTTTCTCTCGGATTTTTTCCAGTTAGACCAACTTATTTTACAGAGGTGAAGAAATTGAGGCCCGAGCCACCTCTCGGGACATACATGAGTGTCAGCCGCCTGAAAAACTTATTTTTAATTCAAGTGCTCGTCTGATATCCTTGAGATTTTGTGGCGAAGTAAAACGAATTAAATTAATTTTCTGCATCAGCTTAGGCTGGGGAGTTCTTAATAAGAACAAAGTAGCACTGACATAAAAAGGATACCATATAACCTAAAATCGAAGACCTTTAACACCTGCGCGATGCCCGTCGTACTCTATGGATTAGAATGAGTTAAATAGACATTGAAATCCTTGAAAAAAACTAACCGTTTTGCAAAATCATATGATGAGACTCGTGATAAACAATACACTGTCTGATCACACTCAAATTGAAGACCTTCTTCGAACAACAAGCTCACTCTCATCACACCCACAATTAATTCCAAAGTCTTGAAACTATGGTCACATCAAAATCTGCCTGGAAGGAATAATAGAAGGAAGAAGAAGCAGAGGAAAGCAACCAAAACGCTTGGGATGCTATATAATCTTGTATCTCCCTATGAAGACAGTGTTTATTTTATCATACTACTTTCACATATGTCATTTGCATTATCTGACGGATTCGAAAGCTGTACTGCAATTCCCTCTGATTCCTGTACAATTATTTATTTATTAATGTACTTAAACATTACATATTGAGAAATTAACTACCCTGTTGTATGGTTGCTTGGCGAGTTTAGTAATTTTCTTCATGTAATATTACTCCTGTCTTTATCTGCCAGATGTAAAGGTTAAACAGAATTACGAGACTATCTTGTTCTGTGCAGAATTGCCGTAGAAATCTGACATGATGCAAAAGTGGAGAATGTAAGAAATGTTTGAGTGATTTCATCACTTCTGTTATATGTAGTATACTGAAGGGAAAAAATTATGGTTGTTGTTTTATTAAGGAAATAAACATTCTACAACAGATTAAAACTTTTTACTGTATCTAATCCGTTATTGTGTAACAGGGCCCACGCTACCGGGGGACCGAGGGGGCCATGGCCCCCTCACTTTTTTGCAAAGCAAAAGTGTTAAAAGTGTTAATTGCTTGATGCGCTTCATCAATATGCAACACGCGTGTCAGATAGTTTGTTTGCTTTAGTTGATTGTTTTGAAAATGAACTCATAGTGCGCATGGATGTATTTCACATCCAAATTTACGAAATCTTGAAAAACAAATATAGTGTTGTTGTGTGTATCGAGTTAACATGGCGTCTAATCGTAAAATCACAGATATCTTCAAAGTAGCTCAGAAAAAAAGACAAGTCATCATCTGATGTATCCAGTGTATCTACAACGTCGACAAGCACGGCTGAACCTGAAGAAGTTCCATCGTCATCGGCTGCATCTACAGTGCTCCCATATCGACCACCAAAAAGTTTCACCTTTCCAAAGACAAAAATCGGAGATAGAAGTCGCTCCTGTCAGTACCAATGGTTTGATCAATTCTCTTGGCTACATTATGACACAAGGTACATTTATGATTAATTTTATAAAAGCAGCTTCGTATTGAGTTACACATCACAGTTACCAAAACCAGTCAATATTATCATCGTGAAATGTCTAGGGGGTATGAAATGAGCGCCATGACGATTCACTTTCTACATCGTTGGTTTCTTCGACGTTTGAAGATTATATGTTCTTTTTTATTGTTGTAGGTCAGACCGTGTCTTCTGCAGTTACTGTACGAAACAAAGCAAAAATCAAGCTTTACTTAGTGAGAGGAACAAAGAACAGGCGTACATTAGCATCGGTTTCAATTCGTGGAAGAAGGCGCCGAAATGTTTTGAAACCCATCAAATGACAAACTGTCACAAAGCAGCTGCTGCATTGGAAACAGTGGTACCTCAATGTGGGAATGTGGCCGAGCTAACCAACAAGAGCATCGCGGATTCTCGTCAACTAGAGCGGAAGTATTTGATCGATGTCATAAGATGTCTCCAATATTTGGCAAGACAAGGCATTGCTATTCAAGGGAATCCAGGGAATGACAACTTCACCCAATTGCTCTTATTGCTTGGGACAAAAGATCCTGGGATTAAAGCAAAACTCGATAAAAGTAGAATGAAATACACGCACAATGAAATACAGAATGAACTTTTAGATCTGATGGCGCAGCATGTTGCTAGACAGAAACTCCATGAGATCAGAGAAAGGCACGTTTTTGCTATAATGGCAGATGAGTATACGGACATAGGCAACCTTGAGCAGCTGTCCATGTGCTTTAGAACAGTGGATGACGATTTGGTCATCAGTGAAGATTTTCTCGGCTTTTACGAACTGAACGATATCCGTAGTGATACAATAGTGAATGCTATCAAAGACGTTTTGCTACGATCAAACTTGTCCTTAGAAAATTGTAGGGGACAAACCTACGACGGTGCGAGCAACATGATGGGTAAACGGTCAGGAGTTGCAACTCAGATCCAGGAAATCCAACCTAAAGCTATTGTTACCCATTGTCATGGTCATACATTGAGTTTGGCAGTCAAAGATCTGACATCATCTTGTGAAGTTCTGTCAAACACGATGGGTACTGTGGGAGAAATTTGCGTGCTTGTAAAGTACTCACCGAAAAGAGAAAAGATTTTGGGATCCCTGGATGAAATGATCGAGGATGGTGCGACTGCAGAGAATGGAGAGAAAGAAAAGCCTGTGTCCTTGAATAAACTTTCAACCACAAGGTGGACAGTGAGAGCTTCTTGTTTCAAAAAAATCATTCAGAAGTACGGAACTTTGCAACAGCTTTGGGCGACTTGCCTGAGTGAAAAGCTTGATGCCGAAACTCGTGCTCGTATCATTGGATGCCAGTCTCAAATGGAATCATTTTCCTTCTTTTTTGGCCTCTTGCTAAGTCATAGGTTGTATAGTTTGACAGATAACCTATCAAAAACTTTGCAAGAAGAGAAGATGTCAGCTATAAATGGTCAAAGAAATGCCGATTTAACTGTCAAAACCTTAAAAGGTATGAGGACATCTCAAGATTTCAACCTCTTCTTCGAAACTGTAAAGCTGAAGGCGAGTAAGTTGGATGTAGAAGAACCATCTTTACCGAGGAAACGCCGCAGACCGAAGTATTCGCTAATGCAATTTTTGGATGGTTATGAAGATTCCTCTCGGAATACGAAGGAATATCACCCTGAATCAGCAGTTGATCACTACCGTATTATCTACTTTGATGCAATTGATACTGTGGTTAAAGCAATAACCGATCGTTTCGAGCAACCGAGTTATCAATTCTTTTCAAATATCGAGCAGCTAATGATAAAAGCCATCAAGTCAGAGTCGTATGAAGCGGAGCTGAAGAAGTTGGAAAATTATAGAGATGATCTTGATCTCTCTGCTTTACCGGCTGAGCTTCAAATTCTCAGAACCATCTGTGCTGATGAGGATGTCTCTCACTTTAAAGAAATAAAGATGAAACTTGCATCTCAACCAAGAGAACACAGAGGACTTATCAGCAACGTAATGAAGTTAACTAAGCTCGTTCTCGTAAGCGCAGCTACAAGTGCCACACCAGAAAGATCGTTTTCTCTAGCTCGTAGGCTTAAAACATGGATTAGATCAAGTATATTACAAAAGCGATTCAACTCTTTGGCACTACTATCTTGCCACAAGGAACTTTGTGACAAACTCTCACTAATCGAGGTTGCTAATGAGTTTGTTGATTCTAAAGCAAATAGGAAAAATATATTTGGAAAATTTGATAAAAACGACTTGTAAATTTAACAGGATTATATACTTACTTATACTTATATACTTATGCATGGATATAGTGGTATTTCTGTAGTTTTAATTTGTCTTTCACTATTAAAAGTAACCTTTGAAACATGAAAAAGAGTTCATTTTTAGCCCTTCTAGACACCCTGATTTTCAAACATTTTCTGGCCCGTCGGCCCCAACCATCGTGGGGCCTCCTTAGATAGTAACTCGTGTGGCCCCTCCACTTTTCAAATCGTTGCGTGGGCCCTGTGTAAACATTTGACAATTCATCAAGGTGAAAATGCTGTTATAAAAATCGAGTATGACGAGATGCCCTTAAACGAGTGGATGAAATTTGTTAAATTATCGAGTTGCATTACATGAATTGCTTGTCATTTCGGCTGTCGGGGACGAAATTGAGAATAAAGCACAAACAACGGGCATAAACATTATGTCGAAATTACTTAAGCTTTCGTGAACCTACCATTTACAACATCGGGAAAATAGAGAAATAACCTTGGTAATGATACTTTTTTGTATAACAGTAAAAACTGAAAAATATACACGCTGAAATGTCCTTGGAGAAAAGTGTTAAGACAAGGATAATTGAAATTTGAAATTATCGTTCATTAAAGGTCTTATGTCTTAGATGTGTAGGAATTCTTTTGTCAATAAGATCGGGTGGGGTTTTTTCCCACAATCAATGCTTTCACAGTAGTGCCAGTCCACCAAGTGATATAATTTTCTTGCATGGTGGGAGACCCCAGAAAACATAGTTTTTTAAAGCTTTAAAAATTTCAGGGTTCCTTTCTCACACAGTCTTCTTAGGTTTTTTTATATAAAAACTGTCGCATTCAAGCAAATTAATTAAGGGAGGGAGGGCGAAGATTCTTCGGATCAAAGACTGACTTCACATCAGAGAATGTAAGCTAGAGACGTGGCAATACTGGTTCTACACACACTTGAAAATGCCTATTGTTTTTTTTAAAAAAAATCAATTTTTTAGTTTTCTGTGATGTCAGAGGTCTTCGTTATTGATTTTTCTCTTTTTTGGAAAGCATTCTTTCACTCTACCTCCCCTCGTATTCTTCCACTTTATGAGAGAAACCCCAATTGTAGTGTGAGTAAAAGTGATCTTCATGTTCAAGTCTATTTACCTTTGTGTCGACTAGGCTCTTCAACACATTCTCGCTGTCTTGCTGTCTTTGCTTGACAGGACCTTCCACCTGTTATACCAGAAGATCTTCAATTTGAAGATAAGCTTTTATGTGTTTTAGATTGTCTCTTCTTCAGGCAACTTGTTATAAAATCTTTTGCTGCGATTTTCCTCTTCTTATTCTTGCCCAATTAATGAAACAGTATCAGACTCCTTTGATAAGGCTTTGGACCAGTATTACACTGCTAACGCCATTGTCTTTGGTGACTTCAATGGTTATCACATGTCTTGCTTGATTCATTCAAACACGACTGACAAACTTGAAAAAGTTACTTACAACTTCGCTGTTGCCAATGATCTTGAAGAGCTTGTTGATTTTGCAACAATCTTAATTGATTCAGAATTAGAAGGACTTTTCCTTTAGATATCTTTTTGATTTCTGTTCTTGCGTATTGAACAGTTTCATCTTTGTCTCTTTTTTAATCTTCTGATCATGTTGTTGTCACAGTTGAGGTTGAGTAACTGTATCAAATTTTGTCGGCAAGCCATGTCATTATAAGGGTTTCAAGATGGCCGCATCTTGAAACCCTTATGGGATGAATTTTGTCAATTTTTTGGCGATGTTCTATGTAATTCAGTGCTTAGCAAATTAGATTCTGATGCTGTAACTGAACCCATAGAATGGGCACAAGTTGGCATTGAAACCTTATTCTCTTTCATGGTCCAATGCTCTTTTCTTCTACCACCTTTCATGGCAAACAATTTTATGTTCAGTATCAACGTGATGGAGCTAAGAAATCTCGGATTTCTTTCAAAAAGTCTAGCAATGCTTGTGGAAGGATCATTTCTGATGCTACACGTTGCTATGCTGAGGGACTCCGAGAATCTATTCCTACTCAAAGACTTAGAGGTCGAGATTTCAGGAAGATTTCAAATAGTGTTTTGCATTCTGGCAAGTCGATTTTTCTTTCACTCTTTGACAGTGTTCTGTTTTCTCTGTCCTCCATAGGAAGCTAACCTTTTTGCTCGATTGTTTTCCACAAATTGTTTTCCAAATGACATTTGTGTTTCTTTGCCAGAGTTCCCTTTGCAAACTGATCAGATTTTGGACTCTATAATAATTATTCCGAGGTTGATTGCTAAGGTTATTCATAGTCTTAATCAACCTAAAACTTCCGGTGTAGGTTGATTCCAGTAGTCGTTTTGAGCTATCTTCTTTTCTGTTCTAAATTTAAATCTTTGCTTATTGAACTCTTGTCTTCCACCTTCCTGGAAGGCTTCTAATGTTTTTCCTGTCTTCAAAAGTGTATCTTATCCTTGTAAACATCGACCTGTTAAGTCTCCTTTCTGTCTGTAGGAAGGTCTTTGAACGACATTTCAACGATGCACTGTTAGAATTCTTGCAGCATAAAGATTTTATGCTGATATTCAGCAAGAGTTTAGAGGATCTCGCTTTACTGGTTATCTTTTAAATGTAATCACAGAACGCATCTATAAGTGTTTGGATATCTCTGACAAAGGACAAGCTATAGCGCTTGTTATTTTTATTTGATAAGGTGTGGCACGATGGCTTGCTTCATAAGCTTTCTGATTATGGGATTTGTGGAAGGGTCTTTGGTATCATTTAGTCCTTTCTCTCAAATAGTGAAAAAAACATTGGATGGAATTACATCTGATGAATATTCAATTAATGCTAGTGTTCCTCAAAGTTCTATCCTTGATTCGACCCTTATTCTTGTTTACATTAAAAATCTTTATGGCAACTCACTTATGTTCATCAACTCTTCTGATACTATCATGTGGTCTGGCACTGGATACAAGAAAACTCATCAGGGACAAGTCAAACTAGGGAAAGATTTTGAGTCTGAATTTTAGGCTGTCAGAGATTGGGGAAGGAACTGGGTGGGTTTTTTTAANTAATCACAGAACGCATCTATAAGTGTTTGGATATCTCTGACAAAGGACAAGCTATAGCGCTTGTTATTTTTATTTGATAAGGTGTGGCACGATGGCTTGCTTCATAAGCTTTCTGATTATGGGATTTGTGGAAGGGTCTTTGGTATAATTTAGTCCTTTCTCTCAAATAGTGAAAAAAACATTGGATGGAATTACATCTGATGAATATTCAATTAATGCTAGTGTTCCTCAAAGTTCTATCCTTGATTCGACCCTTATTCTTGTTTACATTAAAAATCTTTATGGCAACTCACTTGGGAAAGATTTTGAGTCGAATTTTAGGCTGTCAGAGATTGGGGAAGGAACTGGGTGGTTTCTTTTAATGTAAAAAAAGCGGAATTTTCTTCTGATATTAACCGTGATGAGGTTCCTTCCTATTCTTGCGGAATAAACACCAGTAAAGCTGCTTCGTTTATCATTTTTTCAGATCTTTCTTCAGTTTCTCATATTAAGTCTGTTGGTACATTTGCTTTAAAAAGGCTTGTTTTTTTATCACTATAGAGAGTACCTTACACCAGAAGCCATTTTGTATCACTATAGGTCTACCATTCTTCCTTGCATGGACTAATGTTGTCTCATCTAGACAGGTGCTGCTTTGTCTCATCTTGATGCTGACACAGCCTCTGAGAATATTCACGTCAAGTATTTTGAAAGTAGGGTTTCCTACAAAACTCTTCAGGAGGGTCCTCCACCCTGTAGTCGGCTTTACCCCAGTTAATCAAAAGTAAATGTGTGTAATACAATATACGTCTAAGCCAGACAGGTATCGAGAGTATCTCGGCTAACAGTACACTCCTGGCTCCCAGATACTTTACGACCGAAGTCATTTAGATCAGATTGTGGATGCTGAAGTGGGTACCTGGAAATATCGCAAGTTACGACAACATCAACACACATGCTAGACTGCTAAGACATTACATGGAGAAGCTTGTGAATCAGCCCATAAACTGCTAATAGCAGACCTAAAACTGAACCTGAAGAAAATAAATAAACCAACTGTAACGCGATACGATCTGGAAAAATAATGAAATAATTTTTAATTTCAGTGAAGAAAAAATTCGCAGAGCTAAGCTGGATAGAAAGGGAAGCCAGACGAACTTTGTCAAAAAATTACCAAGATCTTGTGTAGCGAAAACGAAGAGAGGAAAAGAAGAGAGGAAAAGAAGAGAGGAAAAGAAGAAAGGTGCACCAAAAGAGCATGTTGAGCAACTTCATGTGGACTTCCAGGGTGAAGCGAGAAGAGACAAAAGTTTTGGGATCAAAAATCGAAGAATCGTGGAATACCAAACGGAGAGAAGATGAAAAGATTAACATTTTGTAGAGATGCTATGACGTGCTTACAAAGACATAAACAGCCAGAAACATCTCATTGCCAGCAAAGTTGAAACTAGTCACCACACTCATGAGTTCTGCTGTGACGTATGGAAGCAAATCATGGACGGCGAGAAAACTGAAGAAAAAGGGCATTGATAGTTTTGAGTTAAGATGCTGGAGGAAGATGCTCAGCATACCATGGAGCAAAAGAAGATCAAATGGATCAGTGCCAGAGGAAGTAAAACCACCATATTCACTCGAAGTCCTGATTGCCAAGCAGAAACTGAGCTACTTTGGGCATGTTATAAGAACAATTGACAATATTTTAAAAAGCCAATGATGCGGGGAATGTGCAATAGAAGAAGAAAATTTCATCATTTCATCATGTGGCAATCTAGCCACATGATGAAATGACAGTGTAAAGAAGGTGACAGGAATGAATTTCAACGACTTAAGAACTAAGGCAGTGGATCGAGACAAATTGAGACAGATGATCATGCATATCTCTAGAATTTGTACGCTACTCGACAACGCAAGGTAACAAGGTAATATAACTAAAGCACCAAGACAGAAAACAACTGAAACTGAACTGAAATAAGACTAAAATACCACGGAGTAGGATTAGCCTCTAAACAAGTAATGTCCTTAGAGACATAACACAATTGAAGACCTACTGTTGGATTGTTATTTCTACTAATATGACTTCAGAATTTAAAAGGTACACTTTAGGTCGGTCGTCAAAAAGCTGATATAAGAATGTAGACATATGATGACTGTTCTCTTAACAAAAGAAAATTTTCTTAATAACTGACTTTGATGACACTGCAAAGCCAATCTAATATAGTTTATAGGAGCTCTTAATGATATCTGTGCTAACATATGTCCTCAAACAGTTGGGTCTAAATCCTTCATTAAAAATGCTCCTAATAGGCTATATATTAGTTTATAATTAATAGGATTTTTCAAACTTACTTAAGAATGCACAACATCAAATATCTTGTTACTGTGTAAATATTTAAAAATTAAACTCAATAAGTCACAAAGCAGACTTGCTGTTAGGTACGAAGTGTAGTCCCTCGTGGCAGCCTTTCACACATAATGCCAAATGGTTTCTGAAATTGCACACCTTGTTATTGCTAAGAAAATGAACATGAAATGAAAAAAGGTCTTTCTCAACACTGGCACACAAGCCTTTTAAATTTAATCAATCTTCTTTAAAAAGTTTTGACAATTATTATAATCCAAGTAAAATAATTCCATTATTTTATTAATGTTATTCCAAACATCAGCAGTAGCAGTTATTTCACATTTGTCTCAATTCCACTTCTTGTCTTTAGAAACAAGGGGAAAACCTCGACATGTATGGATATATCAATCAATATTCCATTTCAGGAGAAAAAATCCGGTACAAACTGTAATCGTGTTGAAGTAAGCGAACAATGAAATAGGTTAATGTGAACAAATAAAGTAGTTAGAGCTAGAGACAAGACCTTCAGTGATTACATGAGCTCCATATTTTCACTAGAAAATCCTGCCTTAAATGCTGAGTTAATTTTCAAATTTTGTTGGAGCCTGTTGCATGTCGTCTGGATATCCTCGCTGAACGCGTATTCATGTAGACCGAATTGAAGAGATTGGTCCTTTTTCAGACCCGTCGTCTATTGGACAGACATTCCTAACACTTCTCAATAATATCTTTTCATAGCAGCCACCTTCTCTTTGTTCATTTAGTCTTTAACTTATCCCTTGCACTATCAACAGCAGTAACTGTTGCGCTCAGTTTTCTGTCAGGCTGAAGATGCTTAACAATTTTGTAAATCGGTGTTAAAAAGGTTCCACCAAAATTCATGAAATTAAAATAAATGTTTGATCTCCTGGTATGTTCTGTCGTAACCCAAGAGTCAATGATCGCTTTGCCGTTTTTGATTCCTTTTTTGTAGAGCCAGACGTTGGGGTTCAATGTGCGTAATTTTTGTTGTTGTGGCGATTGCTGTCAAGATAGCAAAACAGATGAATGAGAGCAGATAAAATTTATACAAAATCTGAATTATTTCAAATACCCTTTGGTTTCCTCGAAGTTTTCGAAAAAAAACCATTTCATTTATGTAAAAAGCAGCGGATAACGCATTAAGATTACAGAATTGAGTACCTTATTTTAGAGCTCCATATATACCGCTAGACACCAGGAGGTCTCCCGTTTCTCCGTCAAATAATAGTTTAGGTTTATCAAGAGTGACCAAAATGAAATTAACACTGCCATTGATGAACAACATATAAACAATGTTATTTGATTTTACCAGTTAGGAAATAGCATCAGACCATATCTTTTACTTCGATCTGGACTGCATTTGATATGTAGTCTATCTTTATGGCAGATAAATATGCACAAGCTGTATGCACATCGTCAGATAGCATATTTTTAGTAAATTTGTATATTACTACTAAAATTATTTCCTTTTCAACGTTAGATGAAGGGATTTTTTTGGCATAGTTCAAAACTTTATTAAGGAAAATAATAGCTGAGAGAAGGCAAGGACATGAAATTTCGCCCCAGTTTTGGCATATTTCTCCATATTTCATCAAAGCAGCAAAGCATTTAAGCAGAACTTTAGTTTATTCAGCTAATATGCCCATTTCTTTAAGAGAATTCCAGCAAGTATTCTGCGTATAAGGCCGAAATGTTTTCCTTTTGAGGTAAGAAGACGTGGCAGGAAAAAACAAAGGAGGTATCTAGCTAGCTCTTCGTGGTATTTTAAGTAAGAATACTTCTCGTACCAAAGGAATCAAAAGTCCATTGCCTTTCTCCTCGCATTTCAGTTTTCAAGTTTTCAAGTAAGTGCATTGGAGCCCTCTCGTATTTTTCAAAAAACTCTTTGTTGTTGAAGCTAGAGGCTGAGGTTGGTTGGCTTTTTTCGGATTCTGCGACCAAAAAATTACTCTTCCTTTCATCGTTCTCAAAAACGTCGATTGACAATAAAAAAGATTTAGTCGTGTTTAAAGTTAAAGCAGTCGCTTTTGGAAAGGCATTTTTCATTTGGCCTTATTCTTATCCAAGCAGGAAACGAGATATCAAAAAATAGTAGAGGAAGGGGCCTGTGATGGTGCTCTGAAGAATTTGCCATATTCAACAAGTACCAAGAAGAACTTTTACATCACGTACTAGCATATTAAAATTTGCTGAAATGTACTGGGTTAAGGTTCAACTCCAAGAAGACAGTTATGCTTTTAAGTAATGGTTTTATGTAAGGAGGGAGATATACAGCCTATGATAACATAACATGGACCATAGAAAAATATCGAAATTCAAGTATCTTGGCGTAATAATACAGGAGCATGGTGGATATGAAATGGAAGTAAAAGAAAGAATGCAGAGAGGCTAGAATAAGTGGAGAGATAAAAGATGTGACATGTGACAGCAGGAGTCCGAGAAATATAAAAGCTAAAGTCGATAAAATTATTATTAGAGCAGTGCTGATGTACGCCTCAAAGACTTGGAGACTAAGAAAGAAAGAAGAGTTATTGACAAGATAAGTAATAGAATGTTACGGAGATTATTGGGAGTATCTTTGTTGGAGCGATGCAGAAATGAGGAAATAAGGAAGAGGGTTGGGATTGTAGCTATATCGAAGAAAATTAGAGAGGCAACAATGAGATGGTCAATCATCGATAGAGACGAAAATATGAGTATCTGTTCAAGAAGCCAGTAAGAGCAAAACGATCAAAAGGGAGACAGAAAGCGATAGCTTAATGTAGTTAGTATAAAAAGATATGGTAAGTATATGAGTACAGTCACTTGAGGCACCCGGCAGGAAAAGATGCAGGGCGAAAGCTGCTGACCCTGGGTGACATGCAACAGTTTTACCGAAGAAAAAGAAGATTGTAGAACATTGATTTCGTCTTCTTTGAAATTACCTCAAGCCCAACATTTTCTGTATTCCTGCTCTATACTTAATACAAGTTGTTAAGGTTGAACAAGTCCAATTGATACCAGAACTGTGTCGTAAGTGAAATCAAATCATACATCAGTTCTGAAATCACTCGAGATCTACTTTTGTGTAAAAGGAAGCCAATCTGTTATTCTTAACCAGCACTTAAAGAGTTTCCTCAAAAAGTAGTCAAGTGCAGTAATAAATAAGAAGGGGAAAGAGTGGCTCCTTGTATTATCTCACCTGTGTTTTTAAGTAATCGGTATCTCCGTAAGAAGAAACATCCACAAATCGAAGGCTATCCTATATATTTTTTGTTGTATTCACTATATGTTGGGGGCAAAGAAAATCAAATTGTGATAGACGCTATCAGCTACCTGGAAAAAGGAAACGAAGACCATCAAAGAAATTAAATTTTTTTGTTTGATTTCCTCAATTAGTCTTTTCAAGACAAAAGCTCGTGTTGTTGTTTTCATCATTCATTCTGTGTGCGTGCGTAGAAATTCCCGCTAGCCCCTTTAGCATTCTTATCTTCGTCGCTTCTAACATTCTCTCCTCTCCTCTGTCCTTTTTAAAGGTACGACTTCTAGGCCATATAGTAATACTGGTTGTAGCAGATGTATAGATCTTCGTCTTCAGTTTTATTGGCAATCTCGTGTCGCATACTGTGCCACTCACTTCTCGCAACTTCGTCCAAGCTCTTCTAACTCTTGTATTAACTTCTTCTTGACATCCCACTTGTCTTTCAATATTTGTTCCTAAATAGCAGAACGAATCCACTTATTTAATCTCTTCCCCATGTCTATCTCAAGTAGTTATTTGATCACTCTTTGATGATACCATTGTTTCTGTCCTCCTGCTATTTATTTTTAAACCTCTCAATTCCATTGCTTCCTGCCACCAATGAATTAATTTTGATCTCTTCTTATAACAGTTAAAAACACGTCTATTAAGTCGATCATGAACATCCTTTTGAGACAAGGAAGCACCTGTTGGAAGTGACAACAGTGCTTCATACAAGGACGAATGGAATACGTAAAAAGACATCTCATACCCTTCCTGAACATCAACAAAAAGATTGAGTTTATTTAGGAATTCTACCAGTAAATTGTTGATAAGACCTTAAAAATGACAAAAGGGAGAATTACAGGTCGATATTTGCGCGGATCAAACGACTCACCTAAAATCTGGTAGACAGGAAAAACAATAGAAACCTGCCGAAAAAATGACTCCGATAGCCAACTGTAAAATAGCTTTCAGACAGCAAAAGAGAGCTCAGATGCACACCTTTTCTAAACAACAACAGGAATCAAGTCTTGATCATAAGGTTTAGGTTGATCAAGCCTATAAATAATCTTTGCAACCAACCTTGGATTTATGATGACACAGTCCAAATTATAATGAATAATAATATGATGATGATACTGGCAAAGAATCACCATTATTCTTTAGAGAAGAACTGAGTGAAAACAGTCAGGTCAGGTCTGCTTTCATATCTGCTACTAGTACCATGAAAACTAGTACTAACTATTTCATGGTCGAGTTGTCTGCAACTAAACTGGCACCCCCATCAGGCAGGCCTTGGCTTCTCTGTTGAGGTGGGTGTTGTGCACACCCAGAGAAATGCTTTCCATCTCCTTGGAAAATTTAATCTGTCTGCCAATTATTCAAAGGTGCTGGGGAACAGTCATCTTCATCGCAGTATAGACCAATCAGTCTCCTTAGTGTCATTAGTAAGGTGTTTGAGACCTTGATAAACCAAGCAGTTGTCAATCACCTCATCAAAAACAATCTACTTAGTGACAAACAATATGGATTTCGTACAGCAAGATCAACTGCAGATGTGCTGACTGTGATATCTCATAGGATTAGTGATTCTCTTGATGGGGCTTTGTTTCTGGGGCAGTGGCTGTTGACATATCAAAAGCCTTTGATAAGGTCTGGCACAAAGGGTTGCTTCACAAACTTGCTAGCTATGGAATATTTGGCAATGTCTTCTCAACGATCAAATCCTTCCTCTCTGACAGGTCCATGAAACTAGTTGTTAATGGGCAGAAATCCGAAGCACATTGTATCAAGGGAAGTGGTTCTTAAGGTTCTATTCTAGGCCCAACTCTTTTTTTATTTTCATTAATGATCTTCCAAATCACATTCTGAGATCATTTGTTGACACCTAGGCAGACGACACAACTGTCTATGGACTGGACCTCGAAGAGCATTGGTGATCAAGGCCTTGCGAATTCCCTTTCTTCTGACCTGGGGTATGTAGTGGATTGGTGGAATAAATGGCTTGTTACTTTCAACACTTCTAAAACCAAGCTTCTCTCCTTTCACCACCAACGTTTAGATCCTAGTTTTGCTTCAGCTGAAATGAATGACTCACTTCTTGAAGAATTCCCTTGCTTTGAAAAGCTACTAGGACTTATCTAAAGTGGAATACTTACATCCAATCTGTTGCTAAGGCTGCTGAGAAAATGGTTGGATCTTTTTACTACTCCAGAGAGTATCTGACACCTTATTCAATCCTCTTCTTGTACAAAAGTCGGATACATCCTGAGTACTGCTGCTACATCTGGGGAGGTGCTGCCCAGAGCAGTCTTTCATGCCTTGTAAGAATTTAAAATAGACTTCGCAACCTTGTCAGAGATGATCTGTTCAATTCTGTACAGTCCCTTTCTCACAGAAGAGACGCTGCTAGTCTTTCTCTACTCTATCGGTATTTCCATGGTAAGTGTTCGACTGAGCTTCAATCCCTAGTTCCTCCTCGTAAAAATTTTACAGCAATAACGTGTCTTGCTACCACTACTGCAAAGAATTTTCCTTTCTCCCTCCATGTGCCTAACATCAAACGGAATTGCCATGAAAAGAGGTTTTCCCAACAACCTCCAATCGGTGAAACACTTTGCCATAAGATTGCTTCCCGGAGGAGTACAACATGGGGATCTTCAAATCAAATGTCAATAAACACTCGTCAAAACCTTACTTAATAAGTCATCAAATTTTATTCATTCATTTATATCTTTCGTCCCTTTTACAATACTTTTCATCATCCACCTCTTGTATAAGTGTGATTTCTGATGCTAAATCTTGATATTCTGGGCGACTTCGAAAATCATTTCTGGACAAAAAAATGATTTTAATTGTTTTGTTGGGTTTTTTTATGTACTAGTGAGTCACCACACATCAACGCTAAAAGCCACTCGAGGATGAGGGTTAATGAGATGGATCAAGCATTGCTGGTCTGTTTGAAAGAAACCGGGTGTCCATCAAGTCCATCAGCTTGAAACTAAACATAGAAATAATTGTGATGAGCAATAGCAAAAGAAAAATAAGCATGACATGAATCATGAAAGACGGAGTAAGCTTGGTGATGAAATTTGGTCGCAAGACTGCACCTACTCATGTTGCATGTCTGGCCCATGCCACAGACCCGTGTGTTTGAGACGTATTGTACAAGAGACCAAAACCAAGTGAAGCATTTGCTAATGCTCCCGATACCAAAGAGAATGACCAGGGTGAAAATGACAAAAGTGATTTTGAAGACTCAGATGGTAACAATATCACCGAGGGTCTTGACCTGGTTCTTGATTTGAACAAAATTGTTGTGAAAGTTTGCAGAATGGCCAAATTGTTCCGCCGTTCCCCAGTAAGGAACGATGAAACTTTGCAGCCTGAAAATATGCAGTCTTCTGGCAAAAGTGGTAGTTTTCTTCGACTGTAAAACTCGCCGCAACAGCCTTTTAAATATGCTCCAGCGTTTCTATGACATCAGGAAGGAGATCAAACTTGCCATGTTAAAATTGGACTGCAACTTTGACATTTCTGATACAGAACTGGACAAGGGATTTCCTCATTTTATATAGTCAGAACATGTAGGACTTAGCCTGTTTTTATAAAATAAAATTCCCCGGCGAATTGTTTGAAAAAATTCGGGGTCCCCGTTCCCCGGGTAGCGAAAAATCTCCCTGTATACTGCACCTTACCCACAATTTCTTCTGGCAAATTGCGATGAGTGACACGATAATGACAATGCTGCCTTGACAATCCCCTAATCCCACTTCTCGACAGGTTCAAAGAGGATGCAACTATGTCTGATTAAGTAATGTGAGCATGACAGTGTTCTTGCATGCAGGTAGTGGGAATGTTGCAGCCATGCACACGGTGACTTAGTTCAGTGATCTACAGTTCAGTGTAGCCTATTTGCAGGATTCGCTGGGTCTTGAAGAGGCCTTTCTTCGGTCGTCAATCGAAGCACTTCCGTCCCGGAGATACCTCTGCACGATTGAGGGTTGGGTCGTCATGAGATGCTGAGAGTGCAACGACAGACTGCGTAATGGGTAATGTGCAAGGCTTCATACAAATTTCAAACCTACTTTTGAACTTCATTATATTTTATTTAATGGGCAATATGCCGCATATCAAACTTCCATATAGTCCATGGTGTGTGTGTGTGTGTAAGCTGCTGGAGGTAGATTTGAAGACCACTCCGGTGAGTTCAACCCGGCCTCATGAAACGGGAAACAAACCTCCCCTCACCGCCAAAAGGCAGATCGGTTTGGAAAGAAACCAGAAACAAAAAACTTTCACTTACCACCAGGGGCGGCACAAGTTCAAAAAAAATATTCTCCAAATCGACGACGAACCAGATTCGAAATCACATGAACGACGAGATCGATTTCTAATAATAGTAATAGTAATAGCGTCTGCCCTAGTTCTATGCGGAAGTGGAAGTTTGGCGGTACACAAAAGTAAAGATTACAGCTCAACTGCTAACGATTGTGTCTTTTTTCCCACGAGTACTTTTTTTCCCTTGGAAACAGACAATAGTTTACATGAAATGAGACAAAGGAAGTTTAATTGTCATTTAGAATGTTGACATCAGTATTACTATTATATATTTAAAAAAACCCAACATTTTATTAAAGATGTTTTTAATTTNATAGTCAATGGTACTCTGCAGCAGTTATGGCTGTACATTTTCAAATAAATGAGATAATTTGCAAAGCCATGCTCTTCTCAGATCCAGATCATGTCTGTCGATGAGTGCAACTGGAACTAGGCCTACTACTACCCCCGGAATGGCAGTAACTTGGTTGAGGTTTACTCCTCTGGATGCCCCGTGTTCTTTCTATGTCATCGTATATTAACAAGCTAAGCTCGAGAAGCAAGTGGCTATTCAACATGCACGGGCAACAACCACTCAAGGAGAGGTTATATTCTGCGAATCCCATAGTGCTGGGATGCATGGAGACCAGTCAAGTACGCACCTGGAGGCTTCCTCTGATTCTGGTTTTGGTTAGAAATAGCTTTTCCTACTCGACATTTCCTGTTTGTATGAACAACTTTTGTTGTTCAGTTGCACTTTCCTTTCCACCGCAGAATTTCGTGATGAGATGAGCTATGACTTTTCCCCAAAAAATTGCGCAAGCGACGACAAAAAAAGAGGGGAAGGGAAGAGTTGTCTTGAGCCACTGGCACTACCGCTGCTACTACTACTACTACCTGCATCTTGTTGGAATCAAAATCTTTTGCAAAAGACACAATTCAGCACCTGCACTGGTGGAATTTCTACCGAATTATTTCAACCACCCAAACATTAGCAAACTGCAGGTTTTAGGAACCATGTTCGAACCACAACCACCCAACTGTATTCTAAAGTGCTTATTTCATAAATATATTTTCTATATGGCTTTCTTTGCCAAACAAAATGTAAGTGAAAAAAAACGTATATAAGAAAAAATCATTTCGATGTCAACTGGAACCGGCACAACAAACACGGCTTCCAAATTGTTTAGTCGACACAAGAAGATTAGAAAACTGATTTAAAAACTTGGATTGTCATCGTTCTTTTTACCATTCTGGCATTAAAATTACTACACAGGGTTCGGGTCAAGCAGACACTTAGCACCGATAAAAACAATAAAACGAATTTAGAAAAAGACCACAGCTCTATGTGATCACCAATATTTCAGTATTTGATAGTTACATTTTTCATTCAAGTTAATTTCACCAAGTAAAAGTACTCTTATTAGCGCCCTATTTATTGCCTGGGTGGTGGTTTAAAGGAAGACAATTATAAAATAAACGTACCATATTTTCGGGCGCTGATTTTTTGAACAGTTAACAGAAATTACTATATCTGTTTGATCTATTCCACATCTTGAGCTGGACGTAGGTAATTCACACTTCAAAGAAATTCTGTACTTTGAATCGGAATTTATGCTTGCGACAATTTTAACTGAAAATTGGGTTTAAAACCTTGTCACAGTTAAATTTCATTTTTCTCTTTTACCTTTACATACAAAACATCGTCCGTTTCTTTCCATTTTCATTTCATTTTGATTTGTCACTTTCTTATTTCAGTATTATACATAACTTATTTATGCGCCATTTCAAGTCCCCACGAGAAAAGTCATGTCAGATTAAAAGGAAGACCAAGAACTAGGTACTTTTATGAACATGAAAAGGGCAAACAAGGTTTTACAGGGGACCAAAAACAGAAATAAAATCACGCTTACGTATGTCATCAGGCATTGACCACAGAAAAAACGTCTTAGCTTCAGTAGCTTCATCCGAGCAGGAGTCACTTGACGGACGCGATTCCACACGCTTTTGCGCGATGGATATTGCTTTTTTGAAGTTATTCCTTAACTACTCGAGATCGAGTCAATAATTTAGGCGGGTCTACAACTCCGATATGAATATACTATAACGCCTTACGAATTCACCCATTCTGTAGTACTTTTTCCACGCACGACAAAACAGCTATTTTGTCGCGAACACAAAAGTTTATATCGCTGGAAAAGGAGACCCTTTTAAAAATGAAATTTCTTCTGAAATGTTTATACATATTTGTATATATATATTCCATAACACGCAAAAATAGTACATAAATAACAATCTAACAAAACCATGTGCAAGATGCCAATGCTAAGATTACAACGATGAAAATTGCCAATTTTTCGAGGCTACCAGTGATAACAGTGCAAGAACTAGCAAAACGTTCGTCAACAATACTTAAGTTCTGGGATAACAACCATTCTGCACACCGTCGAATTTCGTCGGTTTTACTCAAGACCATTAGGCAGAGCGGGTTCTACTCCCCAAATGTCTTGAGCATATTCCAGTATGGTTCTGTCACTTGAAAACTTCCCTGAGCTAGCAATATTATTCAAACACATTTTTAACCACAACGCTTTGTTCTGAAAAAAAAAGAAAGAATTTACGACAAAAATATTTTAACATCGTTCATATATCACTATTTTTACTATATATTCATATATACTGGCCGTTTAGTCCAAAACTAGAGCAGCTCTCTACAAGCATTGTCTACAAGTAGTGTTATTACCTACTATTATTCTGACCAAGCTTAAAAATACCGTGATGTACCTATGCGGTTAAATTAATAAAAATTCTCTTCGGATGTAATCGCATTTCCAACAGAGTTTAATCAAAATTATGGGTTCAAAACTATTATCGTATTAAATACCAATAATTCCTTTACAATGACTAAAAAAAAGAGAAAAAGACATTGAACTAAATTATCATGAAGTTTCATAGAACTTTAACAAATCTTACTACCATAATGATTTTCACGCGCATATAATGTACATGCAGTGTTTAAGCTGTTATATTTGGAACTTGTCACTTACGTAATAATTTTTGATTCGGTTGAATATGCAATTATTAAATCTATTTCTTTCTTTTCCAATTTTTTTGAAAAACTCTATGCTCAATCCTTTCCATGATCTATTTTGATGAATTGAAGCTTAAAAATCATTATTACTATGTGTTTTGTAACAATATTAATGTTAATATCATCATCATCATCATCATCATCATCATCATCATCATCATCATCATTGTTTTTCGTGTGACGCCACATTCCCTTAGGGATTATGTGCAACAACCTCTTCAGCACATTAGACCTTTTTAACGATTCTGGCCGCATCAAGCAAGACAGTGTTTTACAATTGATCAACCCCGAGGTTTGATTTCATGAAGCTATGAAATTTCCCCCTTAGGACAGGCATTCTTTACCTAAGAACAAGACGTTTAGTTTGCCATTTGCATCGGTTCCCTTAAAAACCTATCAAGCAATTTTATTGCTCTATTTTTAATGTTATTCATTTTACAGCTTCTCATATCGTTGTTCCTCTATTTGTATCTCTTGCTGTACTTACTCGACTGATCTCTAAACGTTACTGGTCAAATTCCGTATTACAATCTAAACACGTCCCCACATAACGTTCAATGTCTAAGTAGTGAAACTGCCCAAGCCGTAATCTAGCTACCACTGACATGCTTTCTTTCTAGAATCTTGCGTAGTCGCCCAAAATATACTCCTACATTCTTTAACTTTCCATTTCTTTAACTTTCCTGTTTTTCACTCGATCTACTTAAAACTATTCCAAAACGTACCATATTCCACACCAGTAGGTAACTTAAATTTTTTATTATCTCTTGTAGCGGTTTCTCCATAGTACCATTTCTGAACCCTTTTAAACACAACAGTAGCACACTTTTCAATTCTGAATTATATCCCAATGTTTTCGCTGTATACTTTCTGTACAAGTGAATACCCTCTGCTCGATTAATACAAAGCCGATCTACATCCCTCTTTGGGTGAAGCCCTTTATGCAAGGTAAACAATTTCGGAGTTGTTGTATCAAGATCCTTTACTTCATCTACGATCCAGTTGATAATTCCAGCTCCGCACCTTAACACTGCCAATCCCCATGTATTCGTACATTTGATCTTGTTTCTGGCGTTCAGTTTGGATTTTAGAATCAGTTGTGTGCGTATTTATCTCGTCTTATTTATTTATTTATTTTTTATTATCATTATTATTAATAATTGCTCCTGGGTATTGACAATAGAGTGGATCTGGTTGTGAAGTTTTGACGTGGGTGAATGAGGCTATCATTTGCCACAGCTACCTCCAAGTCACCCTTGAGCAAGGTGAGGTACCTGTTAGATTGGTGTTCGGCATTTGCAAGTCTGTTTCCTTAAGCCTTAGTTGGCAACCCTCCTAGTGAGGGTGTCACAATTAAAAATACTAGGAAAGGAAACCCTACACAAACAACCTCTCCGTGAGTGAAATGACTGATAATAATCAAAATCATAACTAATTTAATGGTCCTGGAACCTCAGAGGCCTTGTCCAGCAGGTGTCACAGGAATGAACAGCGAGGGTCCGGTCGTCATCCTGTTGCTGCCACAAGGAAGGACGTTACTAACTCGACTATACAACTGAACAAAATTGTTATGAAATACTATGAAGCTACAAGAAGAGGGCACAGGAAGAGAATGCATGTTATATGCAATGCGTATGTCTTGATCTAAGTGAACTGAAACCATCTGGTCAGGCAAGAGTGACAACAAATGGTTGGTGTGGTGAACTTTAGTTAAAGATTAAAGATTCTGTCATAAAATGAAAACGGGTCTGTAGAAAACGGAAATCAGAAAATGAAAACTGGGTGAGGTAAGAAATATAGAAAAGGTGATCACAGATCACCCAATGGGCACTCATGATAGTGAGACCAACCCTGGTCAATCAGTTGAGACAATGACAAGCTCGGAAATTATTGTCCATCCATAAAGGGCTTCACCCCAAAAGTGATGTAGATCGACTTTATATCAATCGAAAAGAGTGTGGGAGAGGATTAATGAGTTGTGAAAATGCCATCAGGAGTGAGGAGAATAATTTGGGATGGTACCTGAAGAACTCAACTGATACTCTGTTAAAAGGTGTTAAGCATGTGGGGATATTAGACGTTAAGAATTGTATCGAAAAGTCCGATTTTAAGAGATTTTTTGAATGAAAAAAGAAAGGAAGCTTGGAAAGACAAACAAATGTATGGTCAGTTTATCACAGATTTACCAGATACCGTTGATAAAGAGGCATCTTGGAAATGGCTCAGAAAGTGTGATTTAAAAATCCCGACTGAGGCACTGATGTGTGAGGCGCAGGAGCAAGCCATTAAAACCAAATATATTAAGCATAAGGTTGATAAAACTGCACATACAACGAACTGTAGATTATGTGGTCAGAAAAGGAAACAATAAGCCATGCTATATGGGAGTGTACCACACTGGCGCAAAAAGAAAATAAAAGACACGAGAAAGTTGCACAGATGGTCCACTGGAAGCTATGTGAGAAATTTCAATTAGAAAAGCCTGAGAATTGGTGTGATCGAATTGGTCTGAGGTTGTAGTTGAAAATGCTGATCAGATAAAAAAATGATGATGATAATAATAATAATTTTTATTATTATTATTATTGTACAGTTTTCTTTGGATTTGCTAATTAAAATCAAGCACCGAGTCGCTACCAGCGACCTTGGGTGATTGAAGTTTGAGGTAATACATTTCAACAAAAATATCTACATTGAACAAAAGGCAATTGACAAACAGTATATGAGACAATTACAAATTATACAAACCCTAAGACTAACAATAACAAAACAAATGTATATAAAAGTTTGGACTATATAAAAACGTTCTATTTTACATTCATTGGAATATTACGAACATCAAGGAGACGAGAATATAGATGGAATATTACTAACAGTAAGAGGACAGAATTACAATTTTACATNATAAAATGAAAACGGGTCTGTAGAAAACGGAAATCAGAAAATGAAAACTGGGTGAGGTAAGAAATATAGAAAAGGTGATCACAGATCACCCAATGGGCACTCATGATAGTGAGACCAACCCTGGTCAATCAGTTGAGACAATGACAAGCTCGGAAATTATTGTCCATCTATAAAGGGCTTCACCCCAAAAGTGATGTAGATCGACTTTATATCAATCGAAAAGAGTGTGGGAGAGGATTAATGAGTTGTGAAAATGCCATCAGGAGTGAGGAGAATAATTTGGGATGGTACCTGAAGAACTCAACTGATACTCTGTTAAAAGGTGTTAAGCATGTGGGGATATTAGACGTTAAGAATTGTATCGAAAAGTCCGATTTTAAGAGATTTTTTGAATGAAAAAAGAAAGGAAGCTTGGAAAGACAAACAAATGTATGGTCAGTTTATCACAGATTTACCAGATACCGTTGATAAAGAGGCATCTTGGAAATGGCTCAGAAAGTGTGATTTAAAAATCCCGACTGAGGCACTGATGTGTGAGGCGCAGGAGCAAGCCATTAAAACCAAATATATTAAGCATAAGGTTGATAAAACTGCACATACAACGAACTGTAGATTATGTGGTCAGAAAAGGAAACAATAAGCCATGCTATATGGGAGTGTACCACACTGGCGCAAAAAGAAAATAAAAGACACGAGAAAGTTGCACAGATGGTCCACTGGAAGCTATGTGAGAAATTTCAATTAGAAAAGCCTGAGAATTGGTGTGATCGAATTGGTCTGAGGTTGTAGTTGAAAATGCTGATCAGATAAAAAAATGATGATGATAATAATAATAATTTTAATTATTATTATTATTATTATTATTATTATTATTATTGTCTATTGCAATAGCTCTGCAGGAGTGTTTGACGTCAGGCGTGGTACCCGACTGGATGGTCAAGGGGAGAACAGTTTTAATCCAGAAAGATTCTGTAAAGGGGACAGCAGCTAGTAACTATAGACCGATAGTAATTATAATAATAATAATAATAATTATTATTATTATTATTATTGTCTATTGCAATAGCTCTGCAGGAGTGTTTGACGTCAGGCGTGGTACCCGATTGGATGGTCAAGGGGAGAACAGTTTTAATCCAGAAAGATTCTGTAAAGGGGACAGCAGCTAGTAACTTAACTTACACCAATAAAATAAATGGTGTGTAACCACTCGATAATAATAATAATAAATACAGAAATACCGACACTATGTCCGGTTCAGTAAACTTGTTTTTAATAGTAGATGTCATGAAATGAAGTTCAAGCGCCAAACTATAACTTACCGGGTATGTTCTATCTACTTCCTCCTGACACTTAACATAGGCTTCGAAATCTGCAAGAACCATAAACCTGAGCAAAACAGGGAAAGTTAAGCCATAACAAAATACAATAAATAACAACTCTACAAAGGAACTGTTACCGCATTGAAAAGTACAAGTTTGGTGGATTTTTCTTCTGTTAAAAACTGAAAGCCTTAGTAAAAGAAAAGACAAATATAGCGTCAATCACTAGCGTCATCTCTCGCGGTTTCACATCGTCAAGATGTCAAAAATGTGATATTCCTTCCTATATTTTGCATTGGAGTCGTTCACATCAAAAGGTACAGGAATCTTTCACAATACACGGTCCAACAAAAGAGCCTTGGCCAAACGAATTATTCATTTTTTACTTTTCTATTCTTAGGAGACCCTTGAAAATAGGCAAAAATCTAAGTATTTACTAAGTACTAAGTACTTACTTAAAAATTAAAGTATATGTACCGACTAAACTTCCCCTTGTAGGAAAACGTCTGGTGTCTTCTACTTGAGTTTTCCCCGTATTCAGTGATCATCTCAAAAGTCCCCCATTCCATGGCATTAACTTTGCCTATACGAACTTTTAACTCTTTATGCAGCCCATCCATCTCGGCCTCAGCAGTTTTATTACCTTCCTTCCCGCAAGAGGGTTAAGGAAGGACATATTGAAAATTAAGCAAGGACATATTCAAGTTACTGTATTTGATGTGAGAAGGTCCAACTCAAAAACGTTCCAAACACTAACAAGTGAATTTCTTCATACAGATGACACTGACTTTCTGCAAACGTCTGCAATAGGTAAAAGACCAGGGATCTTTTTCCAGCTTTCTGCACTTCCGTTGGGAACTGGTGAAACACAAGTGAATAAAATATAACACTATTTGGTACGAGATTGGGTCTGATAGACATCTTTGATTATCTGGGCAAGGTGCTGTATCGTAAGAAAACTCACGAGAGGCGTCTGAAACAAAAGTATAAGCAAATCATGAGCGGAAATGATCACGAAACGTATTTGCGTAGTTAATGCTCTTCTGTACTTGTGAGGAACACAGTCAGTAAATGGATTTTAACTTCTGTGGGGGTTTTATTGTTTACGAAAAAGCATACCTAATATTACGCGGCTCTACATATCACCTAACCAACAAGCAAAGTTATACCCATCATGACAGCAAAAATGTGCTGGGCATGCCATGCTGTACCAATCGTCGATGAGAATAGGGTCCCCAAGCAATTTTTTAACAGCAATGTCCACTTTACCCTGTGTTTCTCGTATAGGCTAATCACAGTGGAGTACGGCGGCTGAAGATGAACAATGCACCTGTTAAACCTACATGCATCGCTTTAAACTACAAAATTCCTTATTTGAATTACTTCAAAAACAAATTACCTGTCATGGTAAAGCAAATCATCAACTAAGCCATGGAAAGCATTTGGTTGGGAGGGTAAGAAAAACCCTCCACGAATCTGGGTAATGACTCTTTGTAGATCTGTATTCTTTTCATAAAAATCTAGCGGGCGATAACTACGAAGGCAAATAAAACAAAAGTGTAAATAAGTAATTAATTGTTTAAAAATTGACCAGATGTAACTCGAGGAAAACTATTTCCATTTTACAATTTCTCACAGTCCTGTAAAAGGTGCACTTAAAAATGTGTGAATCTTGAAAATAAAGATGCAATTTGCGTGTAAAGTTGCAATTTACATTACATGTCCTCACAGATAGAAATCATTAAATGCTAAATAACATGCTCAAGAATAGTAGATATATTAAAAAAGTAAAAAAAATAATTTTTTTCTGGAAGCAACAACGAGTAAAACAAAAAACAAGCAAAAGTAAAAGAGAATGTAAACAAAAAGAAGAATAAGAAAACAGACCGAAAAACGTAAATAAAAGAGAAATAGGAAATAGAAATGGGGCAAAAAACAGAATAAAGTACGAGAGGCATTAAAAACGAAAGAAAACGTAAAGAAATGAAAAGTGGAAACGTAAAACCAGGAGCACGCAGTGTATGTAAGGCCCGAATTAATTTTCATTTGCACTTCTGCTTTTGAAAAACAGCTTTACTCTTAATATAGAAGTAACCAAAGGCATGTCAACCACCTTGCAATATTCTGAATAAGCAACAACAAGTGTAAAAATAAAGTATTTCTTATACCGCTTATCTCAATTCACACGCCAAAAATTTTCCGAAAAATGGTATATCAAAATTAAAATCGTACCCTTTGGCTTTTAAAGCCTCTACTTCTGGAACCTTCATGCCAAATATGAAAATATTCTCCGGTCCCATTTCTTCCCTCATCTCAACATTGGCACCATCCAGTGTTCCGATAGTCAAGGCTCCATTTAACTACAAAAAAACCCCGCATAGCACACGATATTAACACCAATATTACCACCTAAATGAATGCTACCATTTAAAAATAAAGCTGGGAACATAGGGGATTAACTGAGATAACTTCTCTTCCATCAACCGTCAATTAGCACAAGAACTTGGCAGTAATTCTTGGCCTTCGCTAGTTAAAAATATATATTATATATTAAAATAATTTGCGGCCAATATTAGTATCCGTTGCTTAATCAAATCGGATCTAAAATTTTATCAAAGCAAATTAGAAATTGAAATAAAGCTGAAGAAAAAATGGGCAAACTTCCAACGGGCTTTTATTTGACATATACCGATGGCACATAAATGGCCAATTTATTTAATATTTTTTTAATAAATAATTTTTTTCATGTTAAAGTTATGGAACGTTTTCTTTCCAATGCACGTAATACTATTTATTAAAAAATACTTGCCCCATTTTATACAAGGATACCAGTCTAAACTATTGAAACAAGGAATGCAACTCTTTTCAAATTTTCTCAGTGAAATTGTTCTTTTACCAATCAAAATTGCGATTGTAAATTCATGAAGATAATGGTGTACCCAAAGAACCCATGACAATAAGCTGATACAAAATATTTTTCAAGGGAGATGATACAGAAAAAATACAGAGAGGTACAGAAAACATCAATTGAAGTTTCCTTTTTTATAGAACACAACAAAAACTCCATTGCTTACCTGGTATACATATAGATATGCATTTAAAACCACGTCGCTTAAATAACTAAAATGAGGTACTCGATAAGGGTTCCACTGTTACATGTAATGGAAAATATGAAAAAAATACTGGTTACGTCGGCTCGGAGTTCAATAATGTTCTGGTACTTTGGTGGCCATCTTCTCTACCGAGTGAGTCATCAATATTACGTTTTTAACCATATAAATAACAGCAGCTTAGAACTACATACCGAAAACATATATTTAAACCTTAACAAAAATGTACACAATGCAATTCAATGCTTAGATCATGACAGTAATGAAGACTGAAGATTGATCTTTTAGAATAACAAATAGTATATGTATAGCTTTCTGGGGCAAATGTTGTTAAACTGGTCACATCTAATAGAAGTCCTAAAATGTCAGACTTCCTTTTGTTTTTAGTTCAGTGACAGTATTACGTCAATGGTCGAGACAATAGCCTTCAAGCACCGGATGATACAGGTTTACTAAAGATCTAAAAATTAATACACATGGTCAATAAGCAGTAAATGCAAACAAAGGAGATTTAATTGCCAAATTCTTGACGAAATTATACCATAAATTTCATGTTTCCTGTTCCAGATGCCTCTGTGCCAGCAAGCGATATCTAAAAATCAAAGCAACATAGATGAGCTTCTTTTAATGACTCGTCCAAATTGTAGCTCTTTTTTTCTGTTTTTGCATCACAACGCACAATTCACATTCCGCAACAACAATGGCTTTTAAAACAGGCCATACGCGTAAGTAACAGATTTTACTTATTTAAACGGCCATAATGAATCCACAGAAATCGAAAGGCAGGGGTTTGCCAGGAAAAAACAAATTCCATTAGATCCTAGAAGAAAATTGAACAGTAGCCTATTTCACTTTAGCTGTCTAATTTACAGTTGTATAAATCGATTTAAAGACCATTCACCCAGGCTTACGAAACAACTATAAACTTCACATGAAAACACAGCTAGCTCACATCTTATTAAATAAACACTTTTGATAAAAAAGGGCAGATCTATGCTCCCACTATTCCCAAAGTCGCTGGAAAAGCAAAAACGGGTTTTCTACTGGCACATTTCTAAGGAAAAACATCAAAACATCACATGGTTATTCTTTCCGCCAGCGTGTATGTAATCACACGTCGGACGAAGACAAATCCGTAAACTTGACACTCTGGTAAGAGCGATTTATTGGGGCAATGCCAATACCCTACGAAAACCAGGAATATAACGGTGTGGCAGAAGACAATCTTAACCTAGAAGTGGTATTACGCTCTGCAACTATTTCGAAGTAACAGACAGTATAACTGGAAGGTTTTAGTCTTCGGGGCGTCGTCGTTACCTTCGCTTTAATTTTATCCCGGCAATAAAATACTTCCTTTTAAAAAGGTACTTGGGTACCCTTATTTAACATATGTATTGGTGTTCTGCTATTAACATACAGGCGTTGCAGATAAAAAAAGTTAAGCAGTCAAAGTATTTTCCGACCACTAAAAAAAACTAATTTGTCTAGTGCCGCGGCATCCACGACTAAATGTAATTGTTTTACAATCAAGTTTAACTTGGGTTTTTTCTGCATAATAAATTTACAGGTGGATAAATATACTATAAAAGAGGGGCACAAACTTCAGTGGTAGCACCTACCAAAAAGGGCATGTCGCTGAAATCCTTTGATCACGAGGCAGACTTAAGAGTCTCACAAATTACATAATTAGTTTTCACACTACAATTACAGTATGGCATGGAGGAGGGTGTTCATTTCTTGGTGGCAGACAACAAGGATGTCATTTGTCCTTGCACATCCATCCCTGCACTATATAGTGGCGAAGCAGCTTAAAGAGGGCTACGAGGCTGACGATATCAAATGCCTTTTTAATAATCGACGAAAATAATGTACAATGAGGACTTCCACTCCTAAGACTGCCAGGTAATCTTACGCCAGGTGGCGTTTTTTCCGGACACATGATCTGCTCTGGCAAAAGCCGGGCTGCTGGGGCAGAGAAAGGAAATCAACTTGTAAGAGAACACTGTCGAAGACCTTTTCAGGTGATAGAGGCGAGATTTCTCTGCAATTGTCAAAGTTGTTGGTGTCTCTTTCTTCAGGTAGCCTGATAAGAGAGCTCTCTATCCATTCTACCGGTACTACTTCTTCCTTAACCTTAGCAAATAGGTAGATCATCTCTGAAGTAGTCTCCAAGTCTGTTTTAAGTACTTCTTCTGGATATCATCTCATCTTCTTCCCCTGGGATGTCAACTGGTCCTGCCGCCTTGCCATTCGTCAATTGCTTAATTCCTTTTCTAGTTATTTCTATGGTTGGCTGCCCAAAGTTAAGGTCAAGGTCCTTGTCAACTGGGCCGTTATCTCGGGTATTTCGATGGGCGGGTCTGTTCTTGAGCTCTTCGAATCTGTTTAGTAGCCCTTATGTTCCCCCTGAAGGTGTCTCTTTCTCCATGTCCTTAAGTGGTCGCTCATGCCTCCTGTACTTGCCTGACAGTTTCTTGGTGTATTAAAAATATCTACTCCTTGCCTACAGGATCCTACATTACTTCCTTAAGAAAAATGGTTACATTGAACACAATTTACAAAGGATTTTTTCCTCGTACATTTCAGGTGTTACAGAACGTACCAGTATGACAAACATATAAATATAGATCTCGCCAGTGATACCTCTTCATGATCTAGAAAATCTCCTCCTATTATCGTAAACCATCACACTGAACCAAATTTGTGTTGTAGCAAAAAAATTTATTTCCCTTTCAAATTCTATTACAACATCGTGACTACAAGGAAGCCTGTCATGCCCAGTCCGTATATCGGATGAGAAAGGAAAGTTGGCCATGAGATTAGCAGCGTCGCTCTGTAAAAACCCAGCTTGCTACAGAAACGCGAACAACAAACCAAGACTACTTCCTTGTTAAAGGAGACCTCATCAAGAGGTCATACAACTCATACACAAACAAAAAATAACTACCTGACCAAATACTGCTGGGGAAAACTGAAAATGGTCGTTCATGAATAGTAACACTTGATTAGCATAGAAGAGGCCCAAACCTTTCCCTAGCTTTACCATGATAGGGGATTTAAGGAGGGGGTGAAATGTCACAAAATATAAGCATAGCACTTCAAATTAAGATTGATATATGTACTATCAGAACATCGTTTTCGTAGGGTCTAGAGATATTAGCGGCGAGAACAATAATTCGCTGCATAATAGACATTTCTCTGCGCGACCGGAAGACCAAGAGAGATATAAGTAGATCTGGCTATTGGTCACTGCTCTTGTAGATAAGGCCAGAAAGTAACGCAATGGGTGGTATGGCTATGCCGTTTGGTAAGCTGATGAAAGTGCAACGTTCAGAGCAACGATGTTCTCCATACCGTAAAAGTAGCTAGTACCTAAGCCGATGCGGAAATAAGGCAGGCAGACAGACAAACCAGGGAGATGACTAAGTCAAGGAACTGGTCCGAGCCAAAACGTTGGTAAGAATCGAATAAAAGAAGTGAAAAAACACCAAACAACAGTAATATGGCACATAAAAATAAAATTTACATACCTGTTCAGACAAATCTGTTGCTGGTATGACTATCCAAAGTTAAAGGAATTTTGTAGTACTTCGAGAATTAAAATGGGGGCAAAAAGTTACCTTACAGTTTTTAGCAAAATCCGTCCAATTCCACATGAATCTAATCTGAACTGTAAATTATCTTTAAAAAGGTTAACAACTTTATATAAATCCTGGTTGTAACACAATGGGCTTATACCCAGTTACACGCCCACTGGGTTCACAAATGGGACTATGTTTCAGTTACGGAACAAATCATTTACTACTAAACTAAGATTTTCACATCTAATCTTATCTTTTGCTTACAATATTTCTTAATATGCTCTGCTATTAAAACACATGGCATTAGTCCCTACATTCTATATTTAAATGGAACTTTCAGTGGGTTCTACCATTTTCTCTGGTAGCAGTCACAACAGCGATTATGATTCCTCCAGGTTTCAAAAGCAAAACTATAACAAAGGAACACTTCTGTAGACACACTAACAACGGCTTTTTTAAAAGACTTTATAAGCCTAATAATCATATCCATTTTCCGGGTATACCTTAGGTACTCAAGTATTCCCCAATAAAAGTTGACGAAACTACCTTCCAGAAATGACGACTTGTCACTTAACGTTCAAGTTCAATACTAATTTCAGTTACTCTCGAAATGACTACAAAGTTTAGTAAAACACAAACTATGCCGCGACAGCTAACAGCTACTGTCCAAATTTTTTGTTTTCCTTTGAAAATTTTGCTGATCAAAATCAGAAAAATGAAGGAAAAGTAGTCTTTTAAAGCTTGACTTTGCCTATATGTCTTGACCCAGCTTCATCCGCCATTATCAGCATGGTCCACTCCGGCGGGTTTCCTGTTTAGGACTGCCACCAGCGATGATCACTCATCATCTCGTGTGTCATACCATAACAGCCTTATATCTTCCTCCCTAAGAGTCTTTCCAATATCTTTTCCGTCTTTTACTGCTACGCCTTTCCTCTAATTGGATTTGCAGCCCTCCTCCAGTCACACCAGGTTCATCACACCTCAATTTGAGTGTCTTAAAAAATTATTTAATTGTTCTTATCTCGGCCTCTTTCCAAACATCCTCATTCTTTAAACTGTCTCCCTTTGTCTTCACTCTGTTTCACCTTAGTATCCTCATCTCTCTCGTAAGGAACCTTGTTACTTCTTTTCTGTACTGTCCAACATTCTGATGCATACGTCATTCCTGGTCTTGTATGGCAAAATACGTCTTTAACTTGACGGGGACCTTCCTGCCACCTAACGTTTCGATACTCCTTTTCATTTAGACAAGGAAATTTTATCCCCTATTATTTGCATCTCTTGTTTCTCTGCTTACATGTTTCTTTAACAGTTAATATTTTGCATTTCTTTTACTTAGTCACCTATTAGGCCTATCGAATACTAACTATTCATATTGGCACTGCTTTCTTGTTTCTTTTTTCATTACATCTTTGAGGAGCTATTTGTTATTGACAGATGTGCTCAGTGTAAAAGAGTGCCTCCAACCCAAATCCATCTGATGGCAAAGTAAGACTGCAATACAATCCTAGTCACAGAGAAAATTATACTTTTCAGGCACAAGTATGTAAGTCATCTTTATCTCTATCATGCTTTTACTGTGATCTAAATAAAAAATTGCTGGTGACCTTTCCAAACGGGTAAAGGTACTGAACTGGATGCCGCGAAAAAACTTGGCAATATTGATGTTTGGCTTTATCTGGAAACTGCTTTATTTGGCTGCTCCAATGGAACACAGAGTATGATGCTTTTTCAATGATTTAGGTGTAGCTTCTGTAAGCAGTTCAGCAGCAAAGCAAAGTTAATAATGAAAAGAAAAACCATAATGGTCATAAATTTCCCTGGTGATGTCTGCAAAAGCGGTATTATCGGAAAACTATTTACACTTTCGAACTCTGCCTTAATTTCAAAATAAAACAAAAGCAAAGGATACTTTTCTCCGCCAGTGAAACCCTGTAATTCTCCAGGAAAATAATCTTTAGCTTGTCACCAACGTCGGGATCATTATTCACCACTGCGAAAACAAAGATGATACGGCTGTCAAATGGAATACACTCTCATAAACATACTATAATATATATACCAAATCATATTTCATACTTGTGTGAGTAGAAAACGTTTCAGTAATAAAATGCTATCTTGACAATAATTGTATACCGATTTACTATATATTGTCATCCTTGTATGCATCAATAGCAGTTTACCAAAATGGGCTCACCAGACCTGGAAGGAAGTTTGAATGTTTTGATTTAGGACGTGTATATGTGGAAGCCTACAAGCAAATGTGTATCTACGGAGAAATAATACCCTCTCACCCTAAAATCCTTTCCGCTGTTGTGCGCTCTGTACAGCCCAGTGCTAAAATTTTCAAAATTGGAAATGGCATTTATGCACAATACTTTTTCAAAAATCAGGAGTTTCAATAGATAGTACAACGATGGTATAAAATACATCTTTTGAGAATAAATAAGTACAAATCAGATGACTTGCATATTAAAAGTTACAGCAATGTAACAAGATATGTAGAGCGGGAGACCAGGAACACATAGCGTGTGGACGCAAAGACATACCTGAAGCTATAGCAAGAATGAGCTTGATGATTTCTTTTGCTCGGTGATAACCAGGCGCAGCCTTGAAAAAAAACACCAAAACAATTTTTGTCGATTAATTAGTCTTAATATCCACTCACTCGACTCACTCACTCACTCTCACACATCTCCGTCTGTCCGTCTGTCTGTCTGTCTATCTGTCTTTATCGTTTTGGATATGTATTGACGCAAATAAAGATTTGAAAATTTCGTATAAATAGTGCTGATCTTCCTCCCAAAGGATCACAATCTTGTCGCGATTGGGAGACTTGCGTGCATTGTTGATCCTGAGATCTATGATGGCTGGAGCCTTGTGCTCCGAGCAGGGTACCCATGCCAGACTAAATCTGATCCCTGGTCCTCCAGGTTGGGGGTTTTGTTTGGGATAACAACCCACTCATATAAAAAACGCCATGTTACAGAAGCTTTAAACATCATTACTCACGAATATCAGGGAGCAGCGGAGATCGCCGACGATGGCATTTTGACGACGTTGGGGCAAAGCCTTCTGAAAGCTCAGCGTCCAATGGAATCATTTGCTAACCTCAAAAACCCATTAACATCGGACATTGGAATGTAAGATCTATGAAAAGGAGTGGAGCAGCAGCACAGATCGTATGGAAGATGGATGGTAACAGATTGGACATCCTTGAAATCAGCGAGTGGCGATGGACGAAAGCGGGTAAGATGAAGTTGGCCACCGGACAGAAACTGATCTACAGCGGCGATGAAGAACTGCATGAAGGAGGTGTTGCCATTATGATCAGCCAGCAAGCAATGAAATCCTTGTTAGAGTCGCCACCAATAAGCAAGAGGATCATAACAGCGAGATTCTACTCAAAATATGAGGGTGATTGCTATTGCAAATCACGCGCTTCATAATGAAAAAGAAGATCCAGAAAAAGACCAATTCTACCAATAACTCTAAGAAACTTTGGATGGGTGCAATAAAAATGACATGATAATAATTACGGGAGACCTGAGCGCCAAAGGTGGAAGCGACAACAGTGGTTATGAGAAAACGATAGGTATACACAGACTTGAGAGTACAGAATGATAATGGGGTAAGGTTGTGCGAATTTTGTCAAATGAACGGATGGATAATAACGGGAACTCTTTTTCCTCACAAAAAGGTACACAAAGCTACCTGGGTGTCGTCAGATGGGAGCAAAAAGAATCAGATCGACCACCTTTTAATAAGTGGTCATTGGAGATCATCAGTACTTGACTGTTTGGTGTAGGTTCCGCATCAAGCTACATCTCAGCTAACACAGAAATATGAAGAAGATTGATGTGGAACGCCTTGAAGACGAAGAAACGAAAGTGAAGTTTTGCGAGGTAGTGCAGAAAATACTTGAAGAAAACAGGAACAGCGAGAGCCGAGACTTGGAAGAAGTGCGGGAACATCAGAAGAATGCCTATATCAAGTCGGTGGAAAAGCCGATTGGTTGTAGGAAGGGAAAAAACAAGCCATGGATACGGGAGCAAACCTGGAGACTAATAGACGAGAGGAAAGCAATCAAGACCAGAATTGATAGCATATGTTCAGAGAGAATCAAAGGCAGACTAAAGCAACAATACAAAGAGAAAAAACGGCATATGAAGAGAAGTGTGAGGGAAGACAAGAAGGAGTGGGTGCAAGAGAAAGCAGAAAGGGCCGGGAATGCAGCACAATATGGGAGACAGAAAGCATTGTATAGAATAGTAAAGCAACTCACTGGACAGAGTTCCAGACAGGTAGCAGCAGTCAAGAACAAGAAAGGAGATCTGCTGAAGAGGAAAGAAACCAGACTAGAAAGATGGAAAGAGCATTTCCATGAAGCTCTCAACAGAGAGGCACCAACCGAGCTACCAGAAATGACACCGAGCAAATAGAAGACCTTGACATATCAGTTGAACCACCTGCATTGACGAAATTGAAGCGGGAGTGAAAGCGTTGAAAAATGGGAAGTCCCCTGGAGTGAACCAGATCACTGCAGAGTTGCTTAAGGCAAACGTTTCTATAACGAGCACAGAGATGAAGCAAGTTCTTGACCTTATTTGGGAAAATACAAGAGTTCCAACAGAATGGAACAAGGATCGTGTATGCAAGATCCCCAAGAAAGGGAGCCTACAAGAGTGTGGAAACTGGTGTGGGATTACTTTACTACCACTGGCCAGCAAAGTGCTTAGCAAGATTATCATCAGCAGGATACAAAAAGAGGTCGATGCAAGTCTCAGAAAGGAACAGGCAAGCTTTAGGAATGGCAGAGGAACAGTCGACTTAATCTTCATTCTTAGGAATATACTGGAACAAACGAATGAATGGAATGCCACTCTTTACATCTATTTTGTTGATTTAGAAAAGGCATTCGACTCCACCTACCGTGAGTCTCTGGAGGAAAATGAGACAGTACGCAATTCCCAAAAAGCTTATAGAGATGGTCTGGTCAAAGCATTGTACGTTGTAAGTTGAAAGTTAACGAGAGCAAAGTGGAAGACGTAGACAGTTTTACACATCTAGGAGCCACCGATAACAAATATGGAGGTACGACAGCAAAAATCAGAAAAAGAATTGCTCTGGCAAGCACACAAATGAAGAGACTATCTGACATATAGAAAGCCAGCGACATCAGTCATAAAACGAAAGCCTCACTTATCAGGAGTCTCGTCTTGTCCGTGCTTCTTGAAAGTTGTGAAACCTGGAAATTAACCAAGAAGGAAGAAGCTAAGCTGGATAGTTTTCAAACAAAATGCCTGAGAAGAATCTTCAAAGTCAATTGGCAGCAACATACCAACAACAAATTAGTGCTATAAATGGCATCAACGGAAAAGGTTAGTACTGGAATAAGGAGGCGTCGGTGGAATTGGATACGACACGTGTTAAGGAAGGACCAGTCAGACGACTGTGCTGTTGCCCTCGAATGGACACCAGAAGGAAGAAGGAAATGAGGTCGGCCGAAAACAACGTGGGGTGCAACACGTCGTGCCGCTGCAGATTGATCCAAGTGGAGGAGTGATGTCGGAGCCTTATGTTCCTTTCTGGCAAAGAGACGATTAAGGTTAAAGTAAGGTGCTGTAATTTTGAGAAATATAGAATTATTTTAAGTCGAAAGAAAATAATCTCCATATATTCTAAATGTCCATCTCCAAAAGGTTTAAAAATTTTTTGTAAAGTAAAAATAAAAATAACCCTTGTCTTTTCTAGGAGGTGGTCTTTTAAGCTGAATTATTACTTGGGACAATGATTGAGTGGCCTAGACCCTGATAATAAGTATAAGGTTTTTATCACTGCTACCCCATAGCTATGGCTCAACCAAAAGCTCCTGTTATCTGTTTGTTATCTGTTTGGTTTAGATTTAATCTAATTTTTAGGGGCATACTGCTACACCACGCACCCTACCCAAATACACGAGGTCGTAAATAGTGGTGAAGTATATAATTTCAGAATTACATCAATGTCATACACCAGGTATGCCTTGTTTAGCAAGGGTCACACAAATAAATAAATAAATAAATAAAAAATAAATAAAGAAAGAAATAGATAAATTAAAGTTAAAATGTTAGGATTATTAGTCATAATATATGGCAACTACTTCGTGTGATATTTATGTTACAAGCATCTCTGCGGAAATTTAGCTTCCAAAAATAAAGACTAGCTGCTATGACAGCCCTGCTTCCACTCTAAATTTTCGGATTGGAAACAATTGTTTTGATTATAGCAATAAACATAAATGTACGGCTTTCTTTCACTAGATATAGTCAGAAATAATTTATTTACCTTTCCTCCAATCATTATCGTACGCGGCACAAACGGGTCATCTGGAAAGTCTTTGATCCCTGAGATAAAGGAAAAGTATGAATTTATTTCAAAGTCCAGGTTCCGAATTAGGGAATTAAAACCGCTTTGTAAAAATTTCGGGCAGAATGTTGCTGTCTGGAAAATCAAATCTCTTAAAGAACGGTACCTTACCATTAATGTAACGCTGTAAAACTTTTGAGCAGAAAAAAAGACAAAACATTTACTTTCTCATTATTATGTTTTTTCTCGCAAGAAGCTCCACAGAGATTTGAAATAACTTAGTATTTTACGAAGTGTGAGTCGCTAATTTGTTCCTTAAAGTCATTTCAGTTTTTCAACTATTTAGAGCTTCACTACAATTTCCTATAATAAGTACTAAACATTTCAAGTTTGAAGTATTAACATGTTCTACCGCTCAGACTTTTATTTCTTTTCCTTAGCACCTGTCCTTTTACAACTTCAGATCTACCGACTGGTACAACTACATATTTAATGATGCTTCAAATATCAAAACTGCCAGTATCAGATTACAACAGAAACAAAATAAACTGTAAAAAAAGACTTTATTATAACCTACCAAATCCATGTTTACTAATGCGTTGTCAAAGACAACCACAGCAGTTTTTATTTCATATTTTTGGCCCTACCACAAAAAGCCGGTATACGGAAGCCGGGATACCCAATATTCCGTTAAATTGCCACTACTAATTGCCACTAAATTGTCACCTAATAAATGCCTGTTTGGAGATTTTACAAATATAAAAAAGAAATCAAAATGTATTTTGTAACGGTGTCAATAATTAGTTAGGCAACAAGCCATTTGTTTTTTTTTAGCTTTTTTGATCAAATAAATTTTTAAAACATAACGTCGCCGCATATTATAACCTGGCGAGAATACAATGGTCACCTGATTTTCTTTTACATGTTGTACATTCTGTTGTTTTACAAGTGAATTTCAATTCTGAGATTCGCTCTTAGCAATATCGCGGGTTAACTTGAGTGAAGTAGGTCTAATGTCACTGCAAGGTCTTCTTTAAAAAGTTATCAGTTTCTAAATTTAATATTTCAATTCTTTCTAGATCTCTCTACGAAAATAAGGGAAAATTAGTTAGCCCAGCTTAACCTGTATATAAAAAAATAAAACACTAAAAACAGTGAAAAAAATTAAACCAGAATATTGTATTATTTTATATTTTATATATATATATATATAAACAATATATATCATAAATATAACGTAATATTTATACCATGATTTGGGTTATGGTACCAATAGCCTGTTGAAACGTGATTTCTAAAAAGGTAGTTACATGTTTTTGCGTGAAATTTGTATTGGGATGGAGGCCCATGCAGGGAGCCCAGCTACTCATAACTACGATGGTTAACGTGTCCACAAAGGAAAAAAGTTGATTAAATTCATAGCATCCGGCTAAGTAACTTCAAACTGGAGTAACTCTTTGTAGTACAGCATTCTGCATTAAAATGACAAGAACGACTACACTACGTGTTTCACCTAAACCAGCTGACAACAACAAGGATTATTTAGGTCACTGAAAATGATATTGTCCAGTTCCATCCTCAACATTCGAATCTCTAGTACCTTGTCTCACTGGACTACGATTTCTTGCATTCAGAACTATCTCTACTAAATTAAGAGTAGTAGAAGTAGTTCCATGTGGAAGTTGTATCGGGTTTCTCCAAGGTAATGGAGGTTTGCTTTTCACCCTGTCTTGAATATCGTTAATTGCATTTTTCAGAAATTATTTTAATCATTTAATTTAGCCTCTGGCCTGAAGTAGAAACCAGTAGTGCCATAGCAGCATGTTTGGTACACCAATCAAAAACTCCTCAAAAAGTTGTCAAGAGGACGTACCTTGATAATGCATCTACTGTTTTAGCTTCAGTTTAACGTCTTGAGAGCTTTCTCAATCTTCTACCGCTCAATTTTCATAAGGTTCAGGTAAAGAAATTTGCATTGTTTGGTTCAATAATCTAGATCACTGCATTGTTCTTTACTGCTGATCCATAGACAACAAAACTCTCCCAGCTAACAGGCTGGAGTCAAGCATAAATGGATTTTCCTGAATTAGCTGCCCAGAGCTTAACTGGCTGTGGGAAATTACAGTGTAATATGACTTAGGTTCATTGTTATTAAAGGAAACGTTCTCTTTATGCCATTAATGAAATTAATAAAACAAAATCACCGAGTCTGAGGCTTCTACATAAGCAACCAAATCTAGGTCGTTTAGGCTTTTGCATATAATGTTCACACATGAGGCACGATGGGTTCGGAAGAACGGGGGGAAAAAAACCAAAAAACTTTTTCTTTATGGTTTATCTTAGTAATTTTTTGTTCCCTCTTATACCAAGTTCACTCCAGACCATTTCAAAAACAAGGTCAAAAAACTAACGAATTTGACAAAAAAAATTGTGATAAATGGTTATGGTTAAGTTACTATTAAGCTGAATTATTCAACTTAAGTACCACCAATGGCTTCGGAAACTTCAAAAACACATGGGTTGATAAAATATCTTTAATTTTCTGATAAACATAACGAAACTAATTATTTACTCTGTTTTTCCAGATTGAGTGTAAAATATCGAAAATTAATTGAAAACTATTAAACGACTTTTTTTTAAAGATCAACTCTTTCAAATATCCCTTCCGACCAAATGTTTATAACGTAAGTCACAAGAGTCTTACTTCTTCAAAACAGACCCAGAAGAGCGCACGAAAAAACATAAGAAGTTATAGGGCCTGGTTCAAAATTATTAACAAAACCCAAAGCTATCTCTATTATTTAGCTTTTTCGTTCCATGGCCGAACTATGGTAGTTCTGGCAACCCTTGACTATTCCATTCTACTCTATCAGATTTGTAGATTCTCACAGAATTCAGTTACTGAAGAAATACCGGATATGGTTTCTCCAATACGTAAACAAAAACATTGAAGCAAAAAGGCAGACTTTGAGCCAACTTCAAACAATCAGAACTTTTTAATTTTTTTGCAATTATCACAAAAGCAAGTCCGTTTTAGAATACCGTGACAGTCTATTTTCAGCTTTGGCAGAGTAATAAGCATGTATCTGAACCTCCCAAAATTCAATTGTTCGTTTAAGGGTCAACCGTATCGTAGTTGCATATAATTATGATGCCGTAAGTAATATATCTACCATCACCTGTATTCAAACTTACTGTTGTATAAAACAATCATGTGAAGTGCGTTCATAAGCTGACGCTTATATTCATGAATCCTTTTCACTTGAACATCGAAAATGGAGTCCACATTTAAATCAATGTTGTAGTCTTTCTTAATAAGTGCCGCCAATCTGATCTTCTTTTCCTGAAAGAGAATCAGCAAAGTTTATGATAACAATTGATTAACAATATCATACTTTGTTGTTCACTTGCGTCTCTGCAAAGCAGTGCTTATTCTGCTCACTGTAACCGGCGTCTTATGGTATGCTCAAGTTTCTATGTCATACCTAAGTGAAGCTAGTTGTGACGTCATAAACAGTAAAAATGCGTATGACAGACTGATCAATTATTGATCAATCTTGAACCATATATACATACATACGTACACAAAAACGAAGACTTCTATTAATCCTGTAGAGTCCTCGATGTTATTAGAAGCAAAAATTAGGTGTAGTGGTAGTAGAGTGGTAGTTGTTGTCCTTCAGGTCATTCGATCCCTGGTGATGTCATGACGTTGCCCTCTCCATTCTGCTCTGTTTTAATAAGTGTCTTTGTTTAGTTGGTAAACATTTTAGTTGATGTTGTCAAACCACTTTGTTCTAGGTTTTCCCCTACCTCTTTTGGCTTCGATTTTTCCTTGCATTATTAATATTTTTAAACGGTTGTCTGCTCTGTTTATGTGGCCATAGTAGGTCAACTGTCCTTTTTCTGATGGTGTTCAGTAGTAAAAAAATAGTAGTAAGCTAAAAAAATTACTGCAATTTTTGTGCACCTAAACGTTTCAGGTATTCTACGATCATCAGGCACATACTAAATGTTTACAAACAGAACAAAATAATTGTAAGAAAATGTCCTCGTTGGAATTTGACAAAAAAATATTTTGTTGTATTCACTTATTCAAATGACAACGGAGCTCAATTACATAAAAAAACAACAAGTAATTTAATCGAAGTAAGAGCTTCGTCTTGTTTCGTAAGCTATTTGTGAGCTACGTGTCGAGAGATACTTCTCCCATTGTCACTCTGACGATGGGAGAAGTATCTCTCGACACGTATGGCTTCCTCCGAGTGCATAAAGTTCGGAATATTGAAGTAATTCAATCTTGGGCTGGTGTTTCAATGTTTACAAAAAGAAGTCAGTAACACTGACCATTGGTGACAAAGATATTGAATCAAAGCACAAAGTAAAGGAAACAAAAACGAAATAAAACCAAGGCAAAACATTTACATAATCTGCTATAATTTTAAAAATTCCTGATACAAAAATATCGGTTGTTTAAACATTTATATTAAAAATGAGTAGAAAAAGTTCAATCGTCATGAGAAAAACGCTCGAAATTTTTTTGGAATTCTGTGAACAATGACGTTACATTTTTCAAATCCGACGCAATAAATATTGAAATTGAGATGTGTTCTATACATTCAAATTGAAGCTAACAATAGTCAACAGCTCAGCCAAATTTGAAGTCCCAGCGATCAATGGTTCTCAAGATATGGATGTTCAGATTACTATTTCCCCCTTCCCACTCATACCTGGCAAAATCAACAAGCACCCCTACCTGGCAAGGCTAACGGCACAAGAGTGACAAAAATGACGGTGTTTTATCAAGTAAGCAAACAAAACGTGGATCGACGCCGCCCAATCAAGCTTTGGGGCTTGGTACCCCGAAACTCAAAAATCAGGAATAAAATCAAATTAGCTGTTTTCATCCCTGTCATTTGAGAAGTGTGTTTACTTGGGTAGGCCACGACAGGTGTTTCATCAAGTGGACCAGTACAAATACAGCACACTTGCCCTAAATTGTAAAGTACCCAATCCATCGTTTTTACTACGTTCTCCAACAAATCATTCACCAATTTTTCGATCAACAACCGAACTTCTGAAGCATGAGTTGTAGCTCAGGAAATAACACAAGTCCAACTATTTACAACAAGCAACATTTCCCCACACAAGAGCACCATATGAAGTTCTAAAGCCAGACATGACTGTGTATGCCTAGATTACTACCATTGTGAGCACGTTCTTTTATGATTAACAAAACAACTCTACCTACATAAGCAAATACACCAGTTTTAAATGTGCTACCATATGTGTGTGTATATATATGCTTATTAAAATTTCACTATAGTAATATTAAAAATTCTACGTCTGTTATATAATCCATAGCCAATTTGAAATTTTGAGTCTGTTTAAATCTGACTGATCTTTACTTTCTTTAGGAAATACGATCTTTCTCATTGACCGTAACTCTTCAACGTCTAATCGCCACCTCGGTTCGCAAGGGTCATTTATTGAAATGCAAAGACTGCAGAATGATGTTCGTCATGATTATATATGTTAAATTGAACATTCGACATTTATTTTCCTCACACAAAATTCTCAATCGCGACATTGCACATGACTTTGCGGGTAGTACGCGAGAAATGCACAATTTCCTGTTAAAATGTCGTTGTAAAACCCCGTGTATTCCCTTTCAACAACCAAGGAGGACGAGAAAATATGCTATCCCCAATTGTTATTAACTGAATTTCCCCTGCGTTTTCCAAATTAAGTTATATCTAGAATTGCCTTCAGAATCCTTTTTTACGTTGTTTTCAGCATTCTCGCATCGTGTGCTACTTGGCCACCAATTCAGGCGTACAAGAAACGTCGGTTGTGACCAATAACAACAAAGATATATTCATAGTAAACCTCTTTATTAAACTAAAAGATGATTTGAGCTTCGTGTTTACACAAACGTGAAAACCGCCCTGTGCTTCCAAGCAAATGAACTCATAGTTTTCGATAAATCTCTTCAGTAGAGCTTCCCATTTTTGATCAGAGGAAGATAGTTTCACATATTCGTTATATAGTCTAACAACAAACAAACGAATTAAATTGTGGGATCCTTGGGCCGCAAGTGGTACTGACACCCATGTAGGTTACCAACAATCTAATAAATTTAGCAATGTCTGTACAGTGGCCTTGACACTGTACAGCCACTCTGTGCATTGTCAGTGCCACCTGACGGTCTGGTGAATTTGGATTTGGACCCAAGTTAGTAGACAGTTTGATTATATCACCATATACATTACATAGGAGATGCTTTCTTTATGAACTCGTACTCTTACTGAATCCCAGTTACGGTATCCATTATCTCACCATGTTTTGTTTTTGTTACCGTAATATACTTGAAAGATTTCTCATACGTTGGCATATCTAAAGAGGCTATAAAAGAATCGCCTAAACAAACAAAACAAAGGGATTACAGAAACTGGAAAGCGGGGGTAACAACAACTACCATTCCTCCTCACCTACTGCATAAAGCCCAAAGTCAAGGTAAATACAATCTAAATAAGCGCTAATCGTGTATGGTGCCCCAAGGAATGCTTCCCTGGACGACTTTTTTGTTGCATTGGTGACGAGGATACCTGTGCCACTATTCGGGTATGTTCTCTTAGAGATCTGATTCATACAAGTTGCTGAGAATGTGTCTTGTACGGCTATTTGTGTCTGTCCGTTTTCTTGTCCTGAATGTTCTCCATCTGTTTTTCCTTTGTATTTGAAACCTTCATTTCTATCATTCTGCGAATCATGAGCAGCATGAGCAGCGAGAGCAGCATGAGATCTTTTAGTCAGTCGATTATAATGAACAATCAATCAATTTATTTTCAATGCCGAAATTCAATCCATTTGGCAATTTTTCGACTATAGTCTATGGACCGCTCCTGCATGGGCGGTTTCTTATCCGTACGTGATAATCGTGAAATCGGATGTCCTTGTTATGCTGTTTCTGCATTTGCTCGTGGTTTAAGACGAGATTGTGAACAACGTTCTGATACACTTTGCTTTGATGTGTTAGGTAGGCGGCATATTCGGCGAGCGTGACGTTGGGATCAGTCAGACGAATATTCNATGAGCAGCGAGAGCAGCATGAGCAGCGAGAGCAGCATGAGCAGCATGAGCAGCGAGAGCAGCATGAGCAGCATGAGCAGCGAGAGCAGCATGAGCAGCATGAGCAGCGAGAGCAGCATGAGATCTTTTAGTCAGTCGATTATAATGAACAATCAATCAATTTATTTTCAATGCGGAAATTCAATCCATTTGGCAATTTTTCGACTATAGTCTATGGACCGCTCCTGCATGGGCGGTTTCTTATCCGTACGTGATAATCGTGAAATTGGATGTCCTTGTTATGCTGTTTCTGCATTTGCTCGTGGTTTAAGACGAGATTGTGGACAACGTTCTGATACACTTTGCTTTGATGTGTTAGGTAGGCGGCATATTCGGCGAGCGTGACGTTGGGATCAGTCAGACGAATATTCTGTTGAAAAAGGAGAGTGAGACGAATATTCTGTTGAAAAAGGAGCTTCAGGCAAAACTGGCTTTGTGCCAAAAGACTTCATATGGCATGTGTCGTCTCACAGAAATCTGACTCTAATTTGGGGAAAAACTAATTCGTTTGATAGGGATTGTCAATGTTCTTATTAAATGTCGCGATAAAAGGAGAGTAGAGCGAAATACTTTTCCAATGTTCCGAATATTTCGCTCCACAAAGTTATCCCCTGGCTATAATATAAAGACGAGCGTCATTCCTTGATTGCCAAATTTCACAGTTACTTGATCGGACAGATCCATGAACGAAATAATTCGCTTGCAGCTTCAGGGACCAATTAATTTTATTAGAGTTCAGCCTTAATATATTTCAAAAATACGTCTCCCATCAGTAGTATCTATCTATACCTCTAACCATCTCCAGACAATGTTGCTAAGTCAATTACGATGAACTGCAGAGGGAAATCTGGTATATAAAATGGAGAAAGTGTTCCCTGAGGTGCGTGAAGGTCATTTTTGGCTCTTTAATAGACAGAACACGCAGATACGTGGCGATTAATGAACTCATACACGTCAGGTTAACAGTATTTTGTTTATTTATCATAGCATGTGTTTTTTCTGTTCCGAAGCAAGATTGGTTGTGATACTTTGTAACCACAATACGACGCAATGGAGCAGGTAATGCAGGGCGTCAAGACTTTATCAGTATGTTATCTTCAACACGTAAATTATTTGAGGAACGTTTGAGCCTTCCTTATTTAACGCAAATACAGTTTGCGACTAGGTTTTCACTGGTCCAATGACCGGGTCGTGGTCTTGTTCTTTGATTAATTGTATTAATTGATTAAGCATCTTTCTTTGTGGTGTCAGTTAATTTCCAAAACCCCCATACAAACCGTGTGGAGTTATCTTTCTTTTTGACAGGAATGATCAGATTGTTCTACGTTGCCTAATTATGTTATCGAGTACTTCATGGACATGTGCATCCATTTCTTGTCCAATACTGCATAGATATGACTCGGTTTCTGGTACAATGACAGTGAATCATCAATTACCTTATGTCGTTGAACGTTTAGAATTGGTGGAAAAAGTGTCTTTAACGGTGGATAAGGTTTGTCCGTCTTATCTCCTTCTATAGTTGATAATTGTGCGCGAAATTGGAATTGCTGTGGAGGGCCAGAGGGTGTACTAGTACATGCTTCGCTGTCAGGACATGAAGTAAAAGACCCAAATCTTTTTAGGAAATCGCATCCCAATAGTATACTTGTACATATTCTGATAATTTACACTTCGCGAAACTTAAGCGTATTGACCCCATTTACAAAAGGCTTAACAAAACCTCACTGGGAAGGCACTATACTGGTGCTCATTACTTTTGCAGGCTCGGCAACAAAAGATTTTCTGTTGTTTTTGCGGCGTTTGGACTTTGAAATCTTCGTTAATTATTCCCACGTCCCATGCCACGGATATGTGTTCCTCAGCCGCGGCTCCGACCCTGTTGTAAGTGACAGATCTGAAATTTGACTTCTTCGTATTGTTTTGCCCTGTGAAAGGACAAGGAGGTTGCTTGTAACTTTTTCAGCTAAGATTCATTTTATTCCTTCATCAAATCGGATTAACCGACTTTGCAGAGAACCTTCTGTTGACCGATAACGAATAAATTCCTGCACAACTCCAACCCTGTCGCTTAATCAGTGATTTTCCGAGCTTTATGTTCTCCAATGTCTTAAGTGATTTCAGAGCTACTCTCTTATCAACATCCAATCAACTGAAAAAATAATCTTTGACGATGATTTCTTGGATTTTTGACTCAAATGTTGGATGAGCCAACTTAACCAGCTCTAAGATTTTCTATGCATAATTCTGTGTCGGCTCACCTATTTTCCTTTTGCGTTTCAAGCTCGCTGACGGCTTCTGTTTTCCTTTTAACACCTGCTGGGCTTAAATTCTCTATTGCAATCCAGCTGGCATCTTTGCGGTCTTCATTTGAAAGACGTAAATAAACAAAAGCTGGTTGGCTCTCCATTTATTTGCCAGGGACTGGGCACACTTCTCTCCTGTGTAACTCTTGAACGACGAGTAAAGATTCACATGGGCGATGAACGAACACCACCTATTGCATAAATGTCATTGATTTTCCTTGTATTTAATCCATTCTGGTTAATTCGTTTGTAATAGTATTATCGTAAGATACTTGAAAGGAGATTTTTTTATAATGATGACATATCTAGAAAGACTACAAATGAATTATCTAAATGAATGATCTCAACGAACAAAACTACGGGATATAACGATACAGCTTGAAGGGTGGACGGGGCAGCAACCAATATCTCCCAATTTTTCTGCCTTCACCTTCTCTTTTTTGTTTGGAATACTCAGTCCGGCAGTCACAGGTAAAATGCAGAGAGCAACGATAGACGTTCGTCATAGCCTTAATAGATTTGACAAGAGCATTCGATCTGGTCCTCAGCAGGGACGGGGATTTTAGGGTCATCCACAAGATCGAATGTTCATCCACAGTTCTGGAGTGAGCTGACAATCCCAGCGTTTATGCACTCCTTAAACGTTTGCGTTGGCTTGGTCATATTGTGAGGATGGACGATAGCAGGATCGCAAGATAATTCCTCCAAGAAGAAATTGTGCAAGTAAAGCGCTCCAAAGGTAGACAACATCTGTGGTACAAAGGTGTCTAAGAGGGGTATGGAGGCCGATGGAATCGACCTGAACAGCGGCTGTGCAGAAAAAGACCTTTCCCAGTTCGATGAGTAATTTGCCCAACAGACTGACGCAATGCGACAAAGGAGGAAAGCACAAAGTCAGGGAGGGAGACAGACTAGCGACAAACTTCATCTGCTCCTAGTGTGAATGGGGCTGTTACACCCTGATTGGCCTTTGCAGCTACTCTAGACACAGTTGCAGAACAACTTCAGAGCGCTTTAGTCTCTAAAGTCAGACACTTAAGTCTCCTAGGAATGACAGGATACAATATTATACCCCCGTCACTGCCAAGCTCATTGAAATGATCATTTCGCGAGCATCATCAACTGACCTTTCGTCTTTCATTTTCATTCTACTGTCCATTTCATTTTTTTCTTCTTGTAGCTTGCTTTTTCTTTGCATCATGAAATTTTGAAACCCATGCTGGTTGACTATAATCTCCTGGAAGCATTCTTACGCTGTATTTATACGAGTCTCATTAAACGAATTACTTCAGTTGATCTTTGTTATTAACTTACGCAGACACCTGTATTTATACTGTGACTACTCAAGTACTCTCCGCTATTGACTGCTACTGACTTTTACAAAGCCTTTTCTCTGTCATATAGCTAAACTTGGGAATGATAGAAATAATTAAAGGATCCATTTCACATTTATTTTGATTGTATTTTCTATCTTGGTATTCAGCTTTTTGTTTCAAAAGGTTAATTATGATATTAAACCTGTTTGAAAAGCATGCTAAATATCAATCCAGTTAAATATCTAATTTTTAGTGGATACCAAGGGTATAAAATATTTACCTCCTTTAACTTTCGCAAAATGCCAATCTTCTTAGCCATTAAGAAGTTCCAACACAATTTTCGACTTTATTAACAAAAGCTTTTGACGTCATGTGTTTCTTAAAAAATAAGTATTAAACACGCATCTGGGGTACAATGGTATGTAAGAAGATAATTTAGATTTTTGATGACAAAGCACCCATTGTATTGTTTTCAATGTCAATTAGCTTTACCAGACGACCTCTTCTGTGTACCTCAAATTAAAGGTGCGAAATGACTTGAAGTGGCCTCATATTCGTACAGGAAAACAACGTTCAATACACAGATAAATCTGTAAAGCGAGGCTACTGTTGCTGAAGTTCTAAGAGCAAAAAAACTTATTTAAAAACAACCAACCTGCTTACACCTTGCGAGTTCGTGGATAAATGGAGCATTTCCAGCAAACGGCTTCAGTTTTTTTAATTCATACAGATCAGTAATCCAACGGTCTGTAATTTTCTATGATAAGAATAAATGGTGATAGTTTTCAAAAAGAATAGTAATAATCACCATGACAATAATTTTATTAAGAATTATCATACACAAACATCAGACCCGATAACAAATACATATGAAATTCCAGTGGGTAGTGTTGAGGGCACTGCAATTAGGCTAAAGGCCTTCTTTTAGTCATTTGTTGGACTTCTGGTAACTTCTTTTTTTCTTCTAATAGTAATGAACATCCTTTATTGCCTGATCTTTGCTTTGTTTGGATTTCAAATCTATTCTCCGTCTCTCCTTACTCTCTTCTTGGTACCTGCGTCCGTTTCTATCTCACCTGTCTCACCTCCGACATCTTTGCACGAATCTTGTCTAAATGCACATTTAAAAACTGCACTGGAGTGGGTAACTGTGAGTCTCCTCATCATTCCCAGGCTGGTGTCTCTTGAAAATGTTCTTTTTTACTATGTGCTACAAACTATGCAAATTAATTCATGTCCTTCTTTCAAGTTGGTATGGATGCTTTTTGTGCTTCATCGTCGACACCACGCTACGTCGTATTCTCTCCCTCTAGTTCTCACATGTTGTGTTGCAGCTATAGCACACCGCTATCACTTTTTATACAAGTTTGGACTTAAGGGCACGGCAATCCCACTAATAAACTGTTGTTTCCTGATCCTAAGCCTTGCTATGGTTAAACTATCAAAGGTCATGTTACCACCTAAAAGTGTGTGTATATATATATATATATATATATATATATAAATAAGATAAAACACGAAATATAAGAACTATGATTGCAACTAATAGTTTCACGATATTTCGATCATCGGCAAATAATGCTACAAATACTGTACAAGCTTTTATAAACAAATAAAGTAGGCGGCTCGTCAAAAAATAAAAATTACAGGTGGTAGTGTATCACAAAGCGTTCATATTCTGAGAAAGGAAGAAAGAAAGAAAGTCCATGTGGTTACGGTTTAAAATTTCTAAAGAATGATTTGCTTTCAAATTGGGTAAATAGGTGTTCTGTTGTTTGTTCACGAAAGGAGGTACCATGCGATAANTCTCTCCCTCGTTCTCTCACATTTTGTGTCACATATAGAGCACACCCCTCACTCTTTTTACCACTTTGTGCTTAAATGCGCGCGAATATCACTCAAAAACTCTTTTTTCTTCTGCCTCTACGTTTCTATATTTATAAAATCTAAAATCATATGTGCCCACATAAAAGTGTATATATATATATATATATATATATATATATATATATATATATATATATATATATATAAATAAATAAGATAAAACACGAAATATAAAAACTATGATTGCAACTAATAGTTTCACGATATTTCGATCATCGGCAAATAATGCTACAAATACTGTACAAGCTTTTATAAACAAATAAAGTAGGCGGCTCGTCAAAAAATAAAAATTACAGGTGGTAGTGTATCACAAAGCGTTCATATTCTGAGAAAGGAAGAAAGAAAGAAAGTCCATGTGGTTACGGTTTAAAATTTCTAAAGAATGATTTGCTTTCAAATTGGGTAAATAGGTGTTCTGTTGTTTGTTCACGAAAGGAGGTACCATGCGATAAGTCATTTGGTATGACGTTGCGGAGGAGGAATCTGTTTTTTTATATGTATATGACAAAAAGGAATCAAGGTTTAAAGGACAAAGGGCTTCATAAACAAGATCGGTCGACAAATCGGGTGTGGCAAACAATAGATAAACAGTAAATATTACATTGAAACGCGGGGAGAGTGGGAGAATGGGAGAATGGGAGAAGGGCAGAAGGATAAGAGAACAAAATGTGAGAAGCAGGATGTAAACAGAAGATGTACACAGAAAGTGTAAATGTGTCTGCGATCAGGCTAGTTACCTTGTGAGTATTTGTTTAGGATTCGTGCAGAAGCAAGCAAGGGAGAATAATGCTGCTGTTGTTAATGATGATGATAATAATAACAAATAATCAATTAATAATAAAATAATGGTCTCTTTAGCCTTGTTGGCCTTTCTGTTAATGGTTACGTTTCGATTAAAACACTGGCGACAGTGTAAAGTATAAAATTACTAAACTCAATATGAATGAAATTAATTCTTCAGTTAACGTTCCATGTTAGCATTCAGTAGGACTGAGCATGTCTCACGGGGAGGAGGCCTTCTTAAGCCCTGGTTGGGAACTCTCCTAGAGAAGGTATCTCGATGAAAACACCGGTGGTAGTATAAAGTCAATATGAGTGAAATTAATTTTTCAATTGTTAAGACTTAATGACTGCAATTGCATCGTAATTTCATATGACGGGACCTCGTCAGGGAGATGGCCCTTGGACCAGCACCGGGGAGCTTGTCGTCACCGTACGATTGCTAGAACCAAGTGGGGTAAAGAAAGAACACCAAGTCTACCTAAGCGTCTATAGGAAAATGATGATGGATACTTGAAATAAGTCTGACCTGTGTAAGGAAAAGCTGGCAGGTCAAGCGACGGCTATTAAGTCTAAATATTAATATATTCAAATATTTATTCCGTGTGTGTGGTTAGAGCCACAAAATGTACCACAAAGCTTGCTATATTGGTATCTGTAAAACATTCTTGCCCTAATTTATTTGGTAATGCCAAAGTCCAAATTGGTGAATAGTTCCAAATCAAAGTTGGTTCTAGCAATTAGTTCCAGCTGAGAACGACAGCAAGTATATGATTTTATGCTTGTAATTGTACAGGTCACACTTTCACTCATTTGTTTATCAAAGGTATTGAGACTGTACCTATTTTAACAGGAAAGCTCTTAACTTAACTTACACTCGTGATCAAGTCTGCAAGACCAGTGTTACAAAGTAATAGCCATCTCCTTGGTGTGATTCCATTTGTCTTATTCTGAAACCTTTCTGGATATAGTTCATAAAAATTCTTGAATCTAAAAATGAAAAAAAATGTACCCAACTGGTAATAGCTGATTTCAAAATTGTAAGAAAACAATGCAAATACGAAAAACTTTATGTTTTAACGTCCTTGTAGCAATTTGTACAATGCTTGTAAGCGGTGGCGGCCTGGAGCGGTAATAGTCCAAAAACCACTTGGGTTTTTTTCTAAGGAAAATGTTCCTAATTTTTCGTTCAGATGATAAAACCAAAAATGTTATTGCATGTTTTTCGCATTCTTTAAGTCCAGGTTATTAGTGCCCATTGTCTTTTATTGACTGAAGTGAGATCCAGCAATTTCAAGAAACCAGTGTCACTGATTCATAATGTGAACCCTTGTAAAGTGATCTTTCTGGCTCCCCTGTGGAGCGTCTTCCCTATCCGTGATTTATTCAGAGTTTCATTGATACATTCCATGCCCCAGACCAAAAATCTTGGTAATGGCGCAAATTTTCCATTGGCATGTGGGCAAAATTTTTTTCTTGCCAGGACCCTTACATGTCGTAAACAAATGAAATTGTATCTCACACAATGGCTCCTGCCCGTCTAAAACAGCGATGTTAATAGGTTTTTATTTTCAAATTGTAACACAACTGTTTCTTCTTGCTAAACTGATTTTAACACACCTTTGGGTGATACCAGTTTTCGCTAGGGTGTACCACAGTATTTTCACTTCCTTCACATAAAAACATATGACTTTGCTTGAAAGTGATAAAGTGAAATAAATGTGAAAAACCGATCTTCAGCGTCTGTGTACGAAAATTTTCTTGGGTGTGTTATGATGAAGAGAAGAATATGTATTACTGTTCGCCATGCCTGTTGATAGGGGAATTATCTAAAGTACACCGTTTTTTCATAAAACATATTGGGACCAGTATTGAAACTTTCTTGGCTTCTTTCAAGTTCTAATGTTCTGCGCAAGCTCATGAAAGTAAAATGTTAAAAGCTGCATGTACACTTGAAAAAAGATAAATTTAAGTCAGTAACACAAAATAAACCGTTAAAAAAAAGCGAAAATAACATAAATAGCCAAAAAAGTGAAAATTTTGAAACCTGCACATCGTTTATTTCT
>RDPX01000273.1:591388-609952 GCA_003991215.1 Morbakka virulenta
TCTCTTCTCTCTCTCTTCTCTCTCTCTCTCTCTCTCTCTCTCTCTCTCTCTCTCTCTCTCTCACTTTTCCCCATATATTCTACGCGCGCACACACACACACACACTTACTCTCACCCCCTAGCTTACTCACCCCCACTCACATTCACACGTACCCTCACGGTCACTCGAACTCATTCTCACTCCCATTATCTTGTGTCAGCCCAAGCATTTTCTTCGCAATAAACACCTAAATCATAAGCATATACTTTTATTTCATCAGCCGTTATCCTTTTCCGTTTCTTGACAAGTAAATGCAGTACGGAGCCTATCTTTTATGGGGTTCAATGCAATTTGCAATCTACACTGACGCCTTTTTCAAGGGTTGCTCACCAATACTTTATGGTACCGGTTTTCCTCCTTCAGAATTTCGATCTCATATGTGGTTTTGCGATCAATCGCAAATGGAAGCGCCACTTGATCCCCATTAAAGCGTCTCTGGGGAGGAAATCTTCCCTTCCGCACCATAATTGGGGTTGTTTGATGCTTTTCATAAGCCCTTCGCATAACGTCCAATGCCATTTCATGAGCTCAGAATCACTGTTCTCCTTGTTAATTCGTTTTTTACAGCTGCACTCGACAAAGCGTAATCTGATGTAGCAGTATGAAAGTCACTATTGGAGACTTTAAGATACGGTTACCATCACTATCGATTCCCATATTGATTTAGTTTGCATGCGTATAGGCCAACAAAGAGACACTTTCATTCTTTTTGAAAGTGACTTGGATGACAACAATCGAGGGTTGGTTTTTATCTAGGTAGAGTAAATGATTGCTGAAAGCAGTCGTATTTTACTTGGTCAAATTATATTTACGAGTTTGCTGTATCACCTTTGACGCTGTATTGCATGCACATGATTACTAGTACCACTAAAAGACCTCATCTGTAGTATATAAAAACAAAATCGTGGTCTGTTAATTAAACAGAGCAGAGTACAATTATAATTGCTGTATAAAAAGCTTTGTATAAAAATTTTCAAGCAAGTGCCATTGCCTGGCTCAAAACTTTCTACCATGCTACGGGACGTGAAACAGAACGGCGACAACAATTACTGCAAATGAAACTTTAAAACATTCCTTCATACATGGATGTTTTCAGGATCTCTGAATGCAACCTTGCAACTCCATTGATAGCATGTGAAGCAACAATACATAAATGGGCCATATTAATACGCTTTTCTGGTGTCTCTTCTACAATTGACATACTGCGTACTTTATCCATATCACCGGGCCATTTCTCCTTAACCATCTGAAAATTAAAAAAAATATTTGAAATTCTAACCTTATCCAAGTTTAAAAAAAACGTGCACCCTCATGTTCTGGCCACACCCTTCCCTTTACATGTATCTCTCGAAATACCCCCTACCCAGGGCAATCAACCCTTCGCAAAAAGCCCTGCTGACAACCTTTCTCCTTATTCACATAAAATCAAAACTACCCAAGCTACGTACATATAAATGTTCTTCTGATCCAGGCAACATGAAATCATTTCAATTATCTTAGCGCTTCCGGTATTGTTCGGTTTTATATTTCATCTAACTATTACCCACCATCACCCTTCTCTTGGCTTGCACTGGTGTAACCATTTTCTGGTAGAAACTTGTTGTTCTCCTAGTTTACTTCATCGTGAATGATAGCTCATCCAGGCAACTACTGCTTGGAGTACAGTCAATTGAAAAAAGAGATTTTTTTTGCAGCCAAAGAGAGAAAATTATACGGATTTAAAGAGAACGGACCCACGCTGATTGCTCTCGAGATTTATTGTTACTTTTACGTATGCTATGTTAGTAAAGAAATATTTCCAATGAACAGAAAGGTCTCTTTGGAGCTCAGTAAATTTGATGCAGCAGTGTTCTATAGTTGTATCTGGCAGTATCAGAAACAAATAAATACGATTTATTTACGACGGGATTTATTTCTCCCGGTTTTACTCTTGATTGCTAAATACACTTTATGGAACTATGAATGAAATTGTGAAATAAAGGCGATATTTGCAGAATGTTGAGTTTCATTAAGTTTTATGATTTTAGAACGAGCACAAAACATATTTTCTTACAATTAAAGAGACAAGCAAAAATTTTAACGATTACAACGATGTGAACGGTTTGTAAGAAATTCCGGGATTTAACCTTCTCAGCGCAACAAAAGAGGTAAATTTATTCACATTTCACTTGAAAAACAACATGCCCTTATACAAAGCCTCAAACAAAGCTTTGTATCCATTATACGATTTTTGTGACATTTTTGCAAATATCAGAGAACACGGAAAATCAAGTCAATGTTGCTAAAAAACTTCACATTAATAAAAGTTTTGTACCACTAAGAGCAACAATTGGAAAATTTCAGTTTAAGTACGTCTCTGAAGCATCAATCGAAACCAGCTTTCAAATCTAAATAAAAAATACCAAGCCGTGTCGACAACCTTTTAGCTAGTTATTGAAAGATAGTGCAATCGTTATAACACGACCCGTAGCCTTCTTGATAGACCTATATTTGGAAATTACCTAACTTCCTCCAGAATGGAAAATAGCTTACGCAAATCAGGTGACACTAAGAAAGCAGGTAATTATAGCCCGTATTATCCAAATTTCTTGAGAGACTCGTACACATACGGATGACAGATTAGTCAAATGGTCTTCCTTCTAATTTTGAATCTAAATAACAATTGGATGTTGAACACAAAAGAAATCGATATTCTTTGCTTGTCGTTCCGGAGGGTAAGCTGGACATCTGCCATATTTATGGATTAAATGGTCTGAGACTGATTTTCGAGACAAAGTAAAGAGCTTTTCATGGTAGATTTCATCTTGGGGCTTTTACCAGAGTATGTTTTAAATCAATTCTTAAGGCCAAATTTTATGCACTCATTGATAGTTTCTTTTAATGTTAATAATAAAATTAATAATATAATAATATTTTATATTTCATATTATATTTTTTTATATATACATTCACACACATATATATATTTATACGTATCAGGCGCTCTTAAACTCCCACATGTTTTTCGGTAAACTTAATACAGTGTGATATTTTTCATTACAGAAAAGGTCTACTCTTTCACACAGCCAACCTCGAAGACCTACGATGAAAGAAACCTCCAAGTTCCAATACAAAGTAGATATATTTAATTTCAAAAATATTATTTATTCTGCACACTAAACTTAAGGGGATAGAATCCATTACAGAAATGGCATTTATTACACAAACTACTCACCATTAAAAAATTACTGTATGTACCCACCGCATGGGGATACCTGCCAAAGCAGAAATAGCATTAATTTTACAAATAAAAGTCTCGTGGTAGAAATGGCTGTAATTATGTGAAAAATTAAACAAATAAAATTGGCAAAATCGATACTAACCTTCAAATGCATGTCATTGATGGCAAAGATGACGATCAGATGCCTTGGTAACACTTTTTCTAAGAGAGCTACCGGCCATCTTTCAAGTGCCTCTGGTAAAACGGTATGGTTTGTATAAGCAAACACTTTAACACATATATCCCATGCCTGCAGGAGAAATAGAAACAAAAAGAGTTTTTGAACTGATCAAATTTCACCGAAAGCGAAAAAATATATACTATATATTTCTTCTCTGAAAACAAGCAGTTAAGCCATGGTCAATACACAAAAACTCAGACATCTGTATACACACAGCAAATATACAATCAACAACACCAAAAATTAAAGTACAATTGGGTAATTAAAATGACTAAAAAGTAAAACCCGAGTACACATGCAACTGCAAGAAAGTGTTACAAAGGGGAGTTGGAAATGATACCGTATGTCCATACATACACAAAGAACAATATACGATTAAGAAACTACAATGAAAACCTTAAACACAATACAACTTGAATATACTGCCAAGAAAGTGAATATACAGGGTATTGCGTGGCAAAGGGGTGTTAAAGATGATGACACCGTATGTAACGCCGGAGTAGAAGGAAAGTGATAAAATAAAACAACAAAGATAGTGGAAACAAGCAAGAGGAAATGATAAACTAAAGCTTATCACAGCAGTCTAAATAAATGCAATTAAACAAACATAATTAGAGTAATAGTAAGTATAAGTATATAATAAACCTTCCCTCAAAGATATTTTATGTAGTCAATCTAAAACCCTATGGGATGTACGAGATAAAGGGGTGTGAATGAGTTATCCAAAACAAACAACTTGCTTAACAATACCTAGGAGCGCGGAAGTGTCCAGCCTACGCTGCCAGAAACCCTTACGAATTCTATAGCTCTCCTCTAATCTACTGATTACGTTGCTCGAATGCATTTATGTCCGGGATATATGGGATAAAAGGGGGCGAGTTACCCCAAACCAACCAAACAACTTGCTTAACAACACCCAGGAGCTTGAAAGCGTCCAGATGTTGTCAGAAACCCTCACAAATTCTATCCCTAACAAATAATCTATTAATTATCTTAATCAAATGTCCTCATGTCCTCAAAAAATCCATGATGTCGTTTCTCAGAAAAATGTCTGAGAAACCAATCTGGGAACTCAAGACCCTGAATTAAACTTAAGGTCAACAAGCCTTGTACTTATTAAGCCTGAGTCAAGAGGCATACTGGTCCTCCATACATACTGAAAACCACAAAACGAAGTCAAACAATGAGAAACATTATATGAATTACAATTAAACGGAAGCTATTACTCTCAGTCATAGATTTACACATTTGACCGGACTTTTACAGACGAAAACAACGCTTTTCACTATTTTTATTTTATTAAGCCAAACCCTAACTACCAAACCCACCTTTTTCACTTCCCAGAACTGCGGTTATACGCAAAACTAAATAGTGACATCTACTCAAGAACCGGGAGATTGATTCCCACTCGAGTTTCGGAAGAACCTGAGCAAATGAGACTACCTATTATACAAATAGCAATAGATATTTCTAAAACAAAACATTCCAAAATGGGGATTTCCTGACAACTGTAATTGTCTCTCCAGAGTTATGGCTCCATTGGCTAAAGGAGTCATTCTATGTAAACCAAGTTCTCTATCTACAAGTTTCCTATATATATCAAGTGTGAAAAGAGCCACTGGACACAGACTTAATAACAATAAAAGTCTGCCTTGTTTATGCCGATCGCCTGCAGGTCGTCACTGCATAAGGTGCTTTGAGATCTATCTCTCAGTAGGCGGTGAACATGCCCTCCTGGCTTCCAGATTCTCTCAGCTATTATTTGTTGCAACTGTTTCTTCCTTGTTCTTTCTAGAGTTTCCTGGTACTTAACGTGACCTCTCGAACATATCTCCCAAATTGTGTGTATTACGTTGATGGAACACGCCTAGCTTCTTTGCAATTTTCATGGTGGGATTGTCTCGTAGGCATATATGGCAGTGGTCACTACCACTACTGACGTATATAACTGACGTTTAACCTGGATTGAGACTACGTTTGTTTTCCAGGTTTCGTTCATTCTTTGAAAGGATGCACTGGCTTTACCTAGTCTTGCACTAATATTCCCTCCATTATCGCCTGTCTTTGTGAGTAAACTTCCCGAGGTACGGGAAACTGTCCAACGTGTCCTGGGGAAATTGATTAATCATAGCTTGTGGTGCTGTCTTTGGCCCCGTATGGATAATTTTGGTTTTCGCTTGAAAAGCTCAGGTTTCATATTTGCGCTTTCTCTTAAGTTTTGTTGTCATTTCTTGACATGATAGGTCATTTTGGACTTTTGGCTATTTATCTATCAGCAAAACCTAGAACAGTCAGCTTGCTGTTGTTTGCCATGCGATACCAAAATTTGGACTCCCCATTGATCCTGTCAGGATAAAGTCTACAGACACAATGAACAGAAATGTTGACAATTGAGAAATGCATCTCTGGATCACATCTGACAGGATCTTAAACTCTTCAGCTGATCCTTTAGAGGATTTCACGCTACATGTTAGCCTGGCATACACAGCTTTCATGATATTCACAAATCTCTTGGCAACACCGTAATGTTCTCCAATCTTTAACACTGATGGTCTGTAAACACTTGCAAAAGCTTTCTTGAAAAAAAGTTTATTATCAGTTCTTGCTGGAATCCAAGACTCTGCTTAACGCTTCTCAACGCAAAATTCGTTCACTGCAGGGCTCCACTTCTCTAAAACATGCTTGTTGTTCCTTCTACGAGTAAAGTCAGCTGTCCCCTGGAGCCTTAGGAGTACTCTGCAAAACACCTTTCCCTTTAGCCGATGAAAAGGTAACGCCTCTCCAGCTGTTACTATCTCTGAGGTCCTTCGCACTCGGAGAAAAAGCGAGACCCACAAGCTAACTTTTCGAGGAAACACACTACTTCCATAGAATGACCATGATGACCAACAACCTTACCAGGATTAACATCAAGTTGTCCAAGAACATTGGGCGAAAATAAATAAGGGCCCGACTTCAATTCAACGACATCAATTGAATTTTGCTGCCTTGAAAAGAAAACGACCACTTCCCTTCCCATTAATTGAAGCTTGAAGGTCAGATTCTTATCTTACATAATCATACTAAAACCCTTCCAGAAATATCAAATGTCAAGCTCATGAAGCAAGCCAGGTCATCAGAACTTCTCAAATAACTTGCAAATATCTAGAGTTGTAGCGGGTCCTTCACCAGAGTACTCCAGAAATCCATAGCTACGTTCCATAATTACAGTCAAAAATTCACGAGTGGAGCATGGTCTTTTAAATCCATACTGAACATAAACCTGGTCTGAACATAAACCTGGTAACATAGACCTAGTTTTTGTAATTTTACCAGTGCACTATTTATAAGTCGTTTCAAGTCCATACCATTTGACAGAAAGAAGACTTGCTGGACGTATTTGTCAAGATCGGATGTGGTGCCTTTAATTTTGAAGACATTAGAAATCTTCCAGGAAGACAGAATACAAGGCATTAATAGACCGTGATTAAACGTTTGGGCAGTAAGTATGTCAATGAAACACCAGTGCCATTTGGAGAGAAATTGGGGGGTCACAATCTAAGAATGTGACCAGCCTTCTCACCCTAGAGATCGTAGAACACCGATCATCATCATCATCATCATCATCATCATCATCATCATCATCATCATCATATTCGGTTTAACGTCCGTTTTACATGCTAGCATGTGTTGGACGCTTTCTTGAAATTGACTTCCAAATTATCCTATCGATCGATCCTACCGATCATTCGCTGAAAATAGAACACCATAGAGAAGTGGGAGAACGATCGACTTGCCAGAATCTAAAACATTCCTGTAACCCATCCAAAAACCTTTAGTTTTAAATTTTTGGGGAAGAAATAGATTCACATTTGTAACTACCACTAGGCAAATATTTCAATACCATCCTTAAATTATAACGAGAATTCAGCTGCAGCATCAGAAACCGATTAGGGTAAGTGTGTGACCCAAGAAATATCATCAAGAAAATAGTCTAAATCCATCCCAGTCAGCCCGATGATGTGGGTTGTCAACAAGACTCGAAACAGCTGCTTTGATCCCCAGTGACAACCATACGATTAGAAGATCCAAAGCAAGTTAAAAATAAACTGTACAATGCTTACGAACAGAAGGCAAAAAGAGATCTGTAATAGAAGATACTACTGCCTCCAAATTGGGAAATATTGTTGAAAAATGAACAACCTGCACAAGATCAAGGAAAAGGGCGAAGTTTTAAGTTTCCTTTGGAGGTCTGTCTGCCCTATTCGAATGAGTCAAACAGGTCATGTGATAACCAATTAAGTCGCTAAGAACAAGTATGTTAGCAGTGATGCTTGTCCAGAGCCTTGTCAATGAAGTCTATTTCTGTCTCAGTAGTTAATCAAGTGTCAGAAAAGGGAGATCAATACAAGACAACTATGTCACAAGTGGTCTGATAAATGTACAACCTTAAGTACATTAAAGATTTATCTTTAGATTCGAGTTCTTGTACTGTGACANCCTACAGCCGTGGTATTTCAATGTCTCGAGGAAAAAAAAATTAGATATTCGATATATCATCCAGATGGTGCACACAGCTTCACTGACAGGAAAACAATAATCCAATCCTGATTAAATCAGTTATAAACGATCATCTAAAGAATACAACTAAAAAGGGCATCTCCTACTCAGCGGATGCTCAACGCCGTACTGTATCACCTGGTAATACTGCCAATGGGATAAGAAAAATCCCACAAAAAAAACCCCACAAAAACGCCGACAAAAAGCTGTGATCCCACGCTAAACGTTTAACTACGAAAAAAACAAGTACTAAAAATGCACAACGATAAACACATGGTTACTTTAACCTCATCAGAAATCTTGCAGTTTAAAATCTGTTTCGTACCTATTACCAGCGTCATAATACAAAAAACCCTACTATTATATCCTGAAATCAAAAAACCTCCAATTGAATTTTATCCAACGTAGGTTGGTGAACCTGAAGCAAGCATTCCGGTAGTATAATTTTTTCATTTTCACTCAACAGTTTTCAACAGGTTATTATGTCCCTTTTGGAAAAATCGGAGATCACAAGGCCGGTGCTTTTAAACAGTATTTACATCAAAAGTTGCCACAATACTTAGCATATAAGTATTTACCAGCATAAAAAATCATTAAAACCTACTGTCCAATATCCAATCAGTCTGATACTCTTCATGCTCAGAGTGGGCATAATATTCTTATTTAATACACTCTTGAAAGTATTGGCCAACTGCACTGTGGTAGCGAAGAATACAAGGAATTGTGGCAGCAAAACTTATGCGGTTTGACTGGTAAAAACAAGTAAAAACGATTATCAAGTATTCTTCTTTAAGTTTTGGAAATCTATAAATTGCCTGTAATAAAAAAATACAAAAATACATTGATCTCACCGTATTCCAAGGTATCCCTTCATGATCAACAAAAATTCTCATCAATTCTGGGATAGCAAGGGCTGGGTGAGTATCATTGAGCTGGATAGCAACCTTCAGCGAAAATATAAAAAAAAAAGATTAGCTCATTAAACTAATAAGATTTCGTGTCGAATTGCATAACGAACAAGTGTGAAAGTATACGAATTTGCAGTCATTGCTTCACTCAGAGATATATTATTCTGGATAGAAGAATAATCGTCTTACCAATTTTTACCAACACCCTTTTATTACAAACTTGTCGGGAAAACCCTCAGTAGATCAATCACATCTACAATAGATGATTTAATATCACCAACTCATTCTTTTTGCCTCTTTTAGTTATCGGTAACCTTTTGCGTAAAAATTATATTACGAATTTCATAATTACTCACGATTATTCAACCCCAGGGAAATCATGATACAATGTAAAATTTTACATTTCATTCTTCATTTTGAACCCCTTCCCAAACTCTTTCCGACGTGCCTATTTTCATTGTCTCTGTTATTTTCCTGTAAAGTAGAGTATTTTGTAGAGTGATTTAAACAGTCGATTGATAAAGAAAAACGACGAACCTAAGAGTATAGTTCCTTTTTGCGTGAGCATTGCTTTTGGAATAAAAGAACTTCTAAGATGAAAAAGGCTTCTTTACAGCTTTTTAACACCTGTTGTGAAGTTAAGATGTATAACCAATGCGCTTTTTAAAAAACCTTTATAATTCTTGAATATGGTAATTAAAATTACTTTTGTTTTGGCTGACAGATTTTTTGCTTGCACTCGAATGGACAAATACGCCAGCATAAACCAAGTGGGTTTAAAGAGGTCCTCAAAATGCTCTCTCAATGCTTTAAAAAAACAGTGCAAGAAAGTGAATTCAAAGTTTCAAATTGTGCTCCGGCTATGGAACATATCTACCGTTGAACCGTGAACGCGGAGAAAATTTCCAGATGAGGGTTCACAATATGTGATTGTCGACTGTTTTTGGCAGCCAGTCATGCAAAGTGGCCGGATTCCTTGAACCTCTCTTTGTTTTCCGCACTGACAAAAAAACCACTTGGCTATCTTCTACTGGAGTTTTAGTCCGGTCGAGCGGCTGCGAAAAAGCCGTTAAACAAAAATGATATAATTTCACTTGGGGTATTTAAATTTTGTACCACAAATAGTTTATTTGATGAACATTCTTTGCAAAAGTGGCGGGATTTAGCTGCTGAAATTCAAGATTGCAAGAAAGAATATGACGCTGAGCTTGAATCGAGAGAGAAACGAGAAAATCCAATTGGGATCCTACGAGAAAACACCTTCTGGGGATACAGCAAAGTACAGCTATCTGACAAAAAAAGTTCGATGCTTTTATTCTTATTTGACATATGCTTTGTCAAACAGTCCAGAAATGAAAACGTATACAACGTCGAAAAGTGTTGTTACTAAAAATTCTCTAAGGAAGATTCAGGTGTCAGTGGTTCGGGAAAAAAAATTTAGTCCAGTGTGGTCGTCGCACTGCGCGAGTAAGTCAAGTTCGAAAAGCCTTGTTACGTTAAAATTTTATGTATCATTGTTAAAAGAATCTCAATATTTCCACAAGTGGAACCATTTGCGCTGTGCTCTTGAAAATGAGTACAGAAAGAAAAAGTGCACTGCTGAAACAAAAGTTATAAATGATCCAAAAACGTGCCATCATTTGACTAAAAAGTATGGTGGATACTTGTTGATGCAATAAAGTCTGAACAGTTTGAAGGCAGTGTCGCTTTTATATCAGTACAGGCTACAATTGCTCTTGATAGTTCAGAAAATTCTTTAGTTATTATTTAGTTAATTCTGTCGGAGAAAGCATACGAAACTTCCGCGCAAAAAAAGTACAAAATAAGCATTGTCATAAAGGGGCCAAGAGGTGGTCTGTTTCCAATGCCCTCCTGTGGAACAAAATAAGGAAAAAACATCTAAGACACTAACAATTGGTTCGACAGGAACTGAATTAATGTCAAGAAGAGAAAGGCAAGGAAAGTAATGAATTTCTACCAGATCGTCTGGAAGCATTACAACACGGATGTCAACAAAGACACCACAATATTTAAAGGCCGAAAAAAGCAAAAATGACCAAGTTAACAAGTGCTTATCAAAACGAAAGCCGCAATTAAACAAAAACAACTCAGTAGCTACCATATTTAACCTGGTACAAAGCGAACATCTCTTTAACAAGTTTTGTTCAAAACATCACTGTTGAAACATTTCAAAATTATAACTGTGGAGGCAGTGTAATCTTTTTCTATTCCACAAATGGGTTTCCGACAGGATACAAAAAGTCTTCACAGTCAACAAAATCAACAACAGGGTCGACATGGCCAACAATACTCAGAACGATGCAAACAACAATGAAAACAACAGGGCAAACAACAGTCAGGTCTGTATGTATCCCCATGGAGGTTGTCTGTGATGATGTCAAAATGTCACCGCCCATTAGTTTAGCAGCTAAAAATCTTAACTGTCACGGTAAGCACAAGCACAAGCACACATTTTCCAGTAACATATCACATTCCTGGTCTAATATTGTGGATCAACTCTTGCACCTCACAACCTCTAGCATACACTGCAAGTTTCCTTTTATACCCACTCGCAAACACTCAGCAAGAAGCCGGATTTTCAGGGAGGTTATCACACCCAAAACAATCATGTGACTGGGAAAAAATATATTCTGAGGCTTTTTTCAAAACGACTTTGGTCATTTGTTGTAGGGAGGATCTAGGGCACGTGGAATGAAAACGGAAAATACCTACACGGGCAACTCAGAAAATGATCCCTCTACTACAAATCCACTTAATTTCCCACTCTCAAGTATTGATCACGTTGCTGTTCATTTTGCTTGTCTGTTTCCGATAATTCAAGGACGAGGTCGCAAGCAACTCAAAGACTATTTATCTGCTTATCTGCTTGGGCCCGAGATGTCCACCTCGAGATTTCCCACTGGAGTGTTCACCCACTTTGTCAATGAGTTGCGATGGCTGACCTCAGACTATGGTTCAGAATATTTTTAAAAGCTGTATCCAAGCGAGAAATCAAATGGTACTTTATCCCTCGTTCGCATATACCCTATCGTGGTGGAGTTCTGACAGATTTAATTTTTTGTCATGTCGACCTACAATGCAAAGCAAGAAGCAACAGAGTTGTACCTTATCTGGAAACTGGGTAAATGATGTCCTGACTTTTTCTCTCGAGCCAAAATCTGCAGCTTTGTATCTTCTAATTATGTCCTGCACAGTTGCTGACACCATCATATATTCCTGCTTTAATCGAAGTTCTTTACCTTCAAAAAACTAATGAAATAATTACGAAAAATGTAATATTTAAAAATGTATATACCCAACTCTACACCCATCTTCTACTCCCAATCTTTAAATCCTAGCACCAACCTCATGGCACTGTTACATATGAACCAGTTCGGACAGCTGGCAAAGCATGGAAAGTAAATGCCTTCTGTCATAATTGCAACAAGTTTTATTGAGGGGAGTTTTAAGATATTTACCTTAAAAATGTATATTTACAGACAATTACATTATCTGTAATACATTTTAAAGGTAAATATACAGACAATGTAATTAATTGTAATTAAAGGGGGTTACAAAATATAGGTTGGCTATGTCGGATGGTAAATTTACATTAAAATTATCACAAGAATGATGCCAAAAACCAAAACAACTGGTGACTGCACATCTGTAAATGACAACTTTTATAAATTTTCAATTTCTCTACTTTCTATAAACAAAATTGTCTATATATTTTCTCCCACATATTGAATCTTGCTTTCGAATTAACGAAGAATTGTTCTTACGTATGATACTTGTAATTTAGTTACCAAACTGCGGATCATGGCTTCTATTACATTGCTCATGGAGATGACTAAAAATGCTAAAAAGTCCATTGGGTAATATCAAGTAAATAATTAGAGTATTTAGAATTAGAAATGAAAGTTCCGCAGTCAACAAGACAATTGTTTCAACAAGAGTTACATTTTTAATATGACAGAAAACTATTCCATACAAATTGCAATAACGATGGTTTATCATCCCCACTCCTCGCAACACACGCACGCACACACACGCACGCACGCACACACACACACAATAACACACACACGTGCATACAAACATACACACAAACTCTACTCATTTAAAATATCACAATCAATGTAAGGGGAGAAATGTTAATAATGTAAAAAATTGAAAATATCCCCAATACAGACTGAAAGCACATTTCCGGAAACATTGGCAGTGTTGCCAACGTCCCTACCAGAACTTACTTCTAGTGCAATACCAATTCACAAATATATTCAGTAAATAAGAAATACACAGCATGGGTGTTATTAAGACAAAAACATGACTGTTATTAAAACAAATCACATTACCAATATATGGTGGGGGTTTTTCCCTCTTACACCCAACACTGCCTACATGCAAGCAGTACACCCAAGTAAAATCTTGGGTATTGACATAAAGTGGTCCTTTTTTGCGATTTCTTACAGGCTTTGACAAATTGCGTACGTGTGCACGTTACGTACTTCAAAACAAATAAATTCCTTTTTCACGTATAGAAATATTTCGCTTGAAGTCCACACACGTACAAGGTTTTTCTATTCTTGGTGTACTTACTTACTTATCCTCTGTGTTCTGCTTCTTTGGTAGTCGAAGACATCCCATAGACTCAATCAGACCTTCGTTGAAACGTTTCCAGTTCTTCTTCTCTCTTGCTTTTTCCCTTAGGCTCTGGAGCTGTTTTCTGGTACGGAGTTGCCCAAGTCCGGAGCTTTTGATGTCTTCACGGATGGTGCTGAGAAGATTTGTAGAGTGGCGTCCTATTCTGGCTTTATACATTGTTGCTCCTGATATGGCGAATTCAAGGGCTTTCTGGGTGGGGGTGTTGATGTCCATGCGTAGGACATGACCTAGCATAGACCATCTTCGCTTTGCTACTAGTGTAGATATAGGATCCGTTTGGCAGATTTTATACAGTTCTTTATTACTGATTACGCTTTTGGGCCATAGGTGACCTGTTATCGTTCGCAAGTGTTTACGGTGGCATATATCTATTTTATTCATCATAGCTTTGTTGGTAGCCCAGCTGTCGCAATTATATAGCATGATGGAGAGGCAGTACGCGTTATAAAGTTTGAGTCTGGTTTTGAGCGGAATTTTATTGCGGCGAGACCAGATTTTTGATAATAATTTAAATGCTATGTTGCCTTGGATGCATCTGGCAGAGATGTCTGCTGAACTACATAGCAGGGACCCTAACGTTTTACACTTACGCCAGTTTTCGCAGCCTCGGATAGGTGTTCCTTCTGGATCAGTTTCAGAAATTTCGGCAAGATATATGTGTGTAAACTCAGTTTTACTTTCGTTCATAAATAGATTTTCTTCTTTAAGTTTTTCTGCAGCAATTTTTTGTAATTTTTCCAGAGGTTCTTTTTCTTCATCTAAAAAGTCGATATCGTCTGCATATTCCATTTCCAGTGGCATACCAAGGCAAGAAACGAGAGGATTTGGTCTGATGGAGTTATTTCTTATTTTTCTTAGAGCGTGTGAGAGATAACATGTGAATAATACTGGTGATAAACCATCTCCTTGAGGTGATCCTATGGAGGTTTCAAATGAATCGGAGAGTGCGTTTTTTATTCGAACACGAAGAGATGTTCCTGATAGTAGTATACGCACAAGTCTTAGTTCGTCTTCATTGCATCCTGCGTGTATAAGAATCTCGAGTATACGTTTGCGTTTGATGGTATCAAAGGCTTTTGACATATCGATACCCATCTTGTGGAAGTCCCATTTTCTAGCAAGAACGACGGATGTTAACATGCGTTGTGCCCAGACGATGTCGGCACAGCTTCTACCTCTTTTGAATCCGCTTTGATGTAATCCTGTATATTTGTCTACTTTATCCCTTATTCTATTCAGAGTAATGGTGGATAAAATTTTTCTTGTGCTGTTCAGTAGTGTGATCGGACGGAGGTTTGCAGGGGGGCCTTGAGGTTTTTTTGGCTTTGGTATGGTTATCAAGATGCCTTCCTTTAGCGAATCAATCGGTGTATGTTGAGCAAAGGCTGAGTTGAATATATTGGCAAGTGGGGCGGCAACGACTTCTTTACCGTACTTAAATAGCTCATTGTTCATGTCATCGGGACCGGCTGCTCTATCATTCTGGAGGTATTTGATGGCAATATCTATTTCTGCTACAGTGATCGGTTTATTGAGTGGTCTTGGATTTCCCTCAAATGGTTCTAGTGGGATGTCAGTATCATCAGTGAATTGTCGTTGAAACCATTCTTTTATTATTTGTGCTTTGTTTGTATCTGAGCCCATGAAGTTGCCTTCTTCATTCTGGACGATGATGGCTGGTGTCGGTTTCATGGTACGAAGTTTCTTTGCGGCTTTGAACATTCTACGACTGTCATCAGTAGATGCGATTTCATCTGCCAGGCTGTCTGCTTCTTCTATGGCAATGTTTTTCAGTCGTTTGTTGATTTGGCGCAAGATATCGTTGCGTTTCTTGCGGAGCTCAGTGGTATCTCTACTAACACCTTTTTGGTAAATTTTTAGGCGGAGCGATTTTTGTTGTTCCGATAATTCAACAACAGTCGGATCGAGTGTTTTAGATTTTTTGCTGTATTTGACAGTGCCAGCTGCTTCTTTTGCAGAGGTTTTTATACATGTGAGCAGATTTGAGAGAGCTTTGTTGGGATTGGGATCTGTAGTTTGTTGATCCAAATTAATTTGCAAGAGCCTTTGGTAATTGTATTTGATATCGGTGTTTCTGCGTATGTTTTCTATGTTGATTTTTTCATTGGCGGGTTTCTTTGGTCGTTGCTTATGGACCAGATGAAGTTGATTGATTCTTATCCTGGAAACTACTAGTTTGTGATCCGAATTGGTATCTGTACCTCCGTATGATCGAGAATTTTGTATGATTGCGGTTGCTGACTTTTGGCATAGGATATAATCAATTTGATTGAAGACCGGTTTAGTGGCTTTAGAGCCTGTCTCACGGTTTTTATCAGCGATGTGGCATATCCAAGTGGTTCTGTGCCTACTGGGATGTTTAAAGGCTGTGTTGGTAGCAAATAGCTCATTGTTTGTGAGAAAATTTACGAGAGCTTCTCCATTTGTGTTACGTTTGCCTATACTGTATGATCCCATACAGGTTTGTAAACCAGCAGTGATATCATTCGGTGTTAACTTTCCTAGCTTGGAATTGAAATCACCACAAACGAATAGTTTCCATCTCGATGGTATCTTGATGGCTGATGTTAATTCCAAGTAGAATTTTTCGAGCATAGCCGGTGATGCTGATGCACGTTCGCTAGTTGGACCGTATACGTTTACTACTCTTGTTTTGAGAGGAGTACCTTTCCGAGTGGGTATGCTAATATCTAGAAAGCATACTCTGTCGCTTATGTATTTGTATTCATACCCACAGCTCGATAGTCTGGGGCCTATTATAAAGCCCATGCCGCGAAAAGTGGCTTCTTTTTGTTCCAAAAGGATGATTTTATATCCTGCTGGTGTGGATTTTTCGAAATGTTCTTTTGTTTTTGTTTCTTGTATGCAGAGGATGTCAATGTTGTATTGGTTGCAATCTTTGATTAGTGACTCTTGTTTAGCGTAAGCAGTGAGGCCTCGAACATTCCATGTGCCAATACCAAATTCCCATTGTTTTGGTTGTTTTCTTCGATGATGAACTGTAGATTTTGTTTCACGAGGGGTAGATACTTTTGCAGTGGGCCGAGGGGTTATCCTTTTACCACCCATAGCAAATGCGATGATCAGTTCGCAATCCTGATAGCAATTGGTTTCACAGTGTAGCTGCTACTCACAGGAGAGACCACGAGAAGGTTCCCATCTTCCTCTCCCTTCTTGGTATACGCCCGGTATAAATAATGAAATGCATTATTGCTTCAAGTACGTCTTCGATTTAAATAATTTTTCTTTCTTTTGCATACATGTGCTGACATACGGCATTAAAATTAAAAAAACGTCAGTCAATTTTTATTTTGGTATAATTGACCATCAACGGAATGTTTTGTTTGTATCACTTAACAGGTGTTATGGTAAAATCAGTAAAACGTATTTTCTTCTTTTTGTTCGATCGAACATGCCGAATGTTCTTCGAATCACTTAAAATGGTAAAATCAGTAAAACGTTTTTACTTCTTTTTGTTTGATTGAACATCGATGGGACATTTTAGAAAAGATGTCTACGCAAGCAAGTATCTTTAAATCTTTTGGAGGTAAAAAACGTTAGTGAGTTAGTGAAGAAAATATAAAATGTCAAAGTGCATGTAATTTCTAGTCTGCTGGCAACAGTGATAAACTGCCTAATAATGGGGCAGCCAAACTAACGAATGAGGAGACAAATTAAAGGGCCGACAATATCGATAAATAATAAATAATGGCGACAGTAGCACGTAGTTTTCTTTGTATTAATGAATACTCAGATCTCAAGATTCTTCAAAATTACTCACATTGTCATTTGGGTATAGAACCTTGGTGATATTCTCTGCTTGATTTCTGTCTAGGACTGCATTAATATAATCTCCACTGCTGACTACAAAAACAACAGAACAGCATATAAAGATAAACATGAATAAACATTAGGGTAAATTGATATCTATGCATAAAATGCGTGGAGTTATTTACATTATCCCTTTTGGGCTAATGTTGACATTTATAGCATTGAAATGTCAAATGATTAAAATCTATGCACCCATCAGTGCTACCATTGCTATAATTTATTTCTTGTTAGGGTTTACAAATTGAAAATAATCGGTTTCCATCAAGGAAACAAGATTTTAAAAAATTAAACCATTGAAAACAACATACAGTAAAACTTATTAGATAAAATAACTTCATACACAGTCATTTCGAGACCTGAGGAATTTAATTACCTTGGACATTCACTCAATTCTTGCCAACAGTGTCAAATATTTAAAACTGCAAGTATAGTTTATATTTCAAAACTTTAAAAGTTTTGCTAATTTTCACTGTACTATGGGTAACAACTGCTTGCATTTTGTTAATGCGAATATTAATAAATAGTGATGCATATTAATTCATCATAACCCGGGTCTTTTAAAGTATCCTCTTAGGCACTTTGGCACATATTCAAGTGACCCCAGAATGATCTGTATTATTTCAAACTTAAAATTTGCATACATGATTTGCATGTTATGAACTAGGGGCCTATAATTGTTGAGTTCTTCTGGACTTTGCTGCTGATATTGGTGTCTTCAGGACAACTGACCTCTATAATCGTACATGTTTTATTAGTATTGTCCTAAACCAGGAAATCTGGCTTGTTGTGTAGTACTTTAGCTATTGTTCTTATTGGTTATGTTCCATCAATATTCAAAGTTGTCGATTTTTAAAATGTATATTGGATCTCTAAAAACTCTATTCACGTGTTCTGGGTGGTTCTTTCAAATGATTGCTTTAAGAATGTACTTTCCCAATTTGCCATGTCAGATTGGTAGGTAGTACCTAGCAGACATCAAAGGACAGGAGCGTATGTGTGGAACATCCTTAACCACTGTTTTGCATAATCTGCATTTGTTTGCAATCCACAGAGAGAGAGAGAGAGAGAGAGAGAGAGAGAGAGAGAGAGAGAAAGAGAGAGAGAGAGAGAGCGAGAG
>RDPX01000273.1:610994-626891 GCA_003991215.1 Morbakka virulenta
AAAAAAAGTGATGGGTGTTAGTTGATGTAGTAGTGGGAGTGGATAAAATGTAGTAGGGGGAGAAGAGAGAGGGAGGGGGAGTGTGGAGCGGCGATAAGGAGGAAATATGTACTGTGTAAGTGGGGGGAGGGGAGGAAGAAAAGAGAAAGGGGGAGAGAGAGAAAGAGAGAGAGAGAGAGAGAGAGAGAGAGAGAGAGAAAGAGAGAGAGAGAGAGAGAGAGAGAGCAAGCACAGTATTATAAGCTCTTTTTGTTTATTTTTTAGAATATTTATTTTAAGAAACTTCTCAAATTTGTTGATATTGTTCAAGATAAAGATCTCTTCAATGCATAATGAAAAACGTTTTAAACAACCTTTGTAATGATTGTGGGTATTGACTCTCAATGAGACAAACAAAACAAAATAAAGCTGAATGAATTATGACTTGTTATTTTTTCAGTAAATACCTTTGGTCTAGGGTAAGCAATTTTCCATCAGTAATGGTCATGTATTCAGATGCTAGAGAAAAGTTTATGTACACACCAGGTATCAGAAATGTTCGTGAAGGAGCTGACAATTGTAAAGTTTGCCATACTGTTAATCCAATAAAAATAGGTATACTTAATTCTCAGTGAGAGGCTACAATAGCAATATTTTAATACTTTTTGGATTTTGTACACAGGGTTTGTTATCAGATAAAACCTGAAATATATGGATGTTGTCACGAATGTGTGGAGCAAACAAAAATTTGACACCACCAGCAAAGTAGCATTTCCCTTCATGCTGCAAGGAAAGAGTGGGAGGTAATCCTTTGTTGACTGTGGATGCATCAACAGTTAGAACCACCTTATCACTAGGCTTAGGAAATGTGAGAATACAAGGAGATCATTTATCAAATTAATGTGACAATGACCTAATTCTTTAATGGAATCCTATAGTGGTGGAAGTAATGATCCATACCATGGTTTAAACCTATGGTGTAGACCTATAAAAAAGTCCACTGATGTGCTTGTTTTGTGTGCAAGACAGAAGCAAGTGCAGAAATCTTGTAGCTACAAGGGGACAGAGTCCTAAAATTCCATTGGCATCCAAGAATGACAGTTCTGGGAGAGTCACATTGTTGTCCCCCATATAATTTAAAACAGGAGAACAATTGTTCTACAGATCTACTATTGTGTTTCCTGCAAGAAAATGGTAATCAGCAATAATTCCCAAGAATCTCTCCTGTAAAATGTCAGAGGATATTGGCATGCCAATTGTTTAATGCAGATAAACTTTTACACCTAAAGGAGTTTACCTTCATTTAACGCTAGTCACACCAGGTAAGCATGTGACTGTTGCTAAATAAAGGAGTGAAGTCCTGGCTTCAGGTATCTGTTAAAGCTTCTAGTAAAATCAGATATGAATAGAAACTTAAATGCTATCTTTCTGAGAATGCCATCACATCAAATGGTGGCAGTTGGTAATACACAAGTGTACTGTCCCAGATTATTATAGGCTGTCTCAAAATGGAACCTGTTATTTGCTTTCTTCACTGAAAAACTTGATGGCACAAAATTTCACTTGAACACAAAGTTAACCAGGTCTGTAGAGTGCTTTGCCACCACTACAAAATATAACAAAGCCTTGCATTATCCTTCACAATCTTGCAGTAATCAATAACTGAAACTAAAAAATACAAGCCATGCTAAATAAAACTGCGTTGTTGTCAAGTTGCTTGTAAAACCAAACTTGGGAATTCCCAAAGTATCATGGGAATAAACAAGTCAGTGTAAAAAAAATTAGTTGTTTTTTCAGTCATAACATAAAAGAATAGAACTATTTCTGTGTTTATGTTTTAATTAAAAAATATATAATCACAAAAAACATTAATGTGAGATTATTTTGTGAAAGTGATAATTAAAAATTATACATGGTTACATTACTGCAAAGTTATGCCCTGAATGCATACATAATAAGGATACAGCCAGATCAACTGTTTGACTAAAAAAGACTGACATGTTCAATAAGTGACCAGTCCTGACCTTATCTACTCTAAATAATCAGTAACTGTTACTCAACTATTTTTCTTGCAAGCTACTTTTGTTAAAAACAATATGGTTGGGCATATTTTTATCCATTTCAAATAAGTTAACTAGTAGTTTACTGTTTTAAATATTAAAGAGGTTAATTCTAAAAGCATTGCCAATGCACGAGAGAAAGATACATCAAGGTACATCAAGCATACTTACAGTAATTTAGGTCAAAGCTGTTAGGTGACTTTGCTGACCATAATCTCATTGTGTTAACAACTTTGTTGCCATAGCCTGGGACTGGAATATCATATGCCTCTGCTATAACCTCTTTTGCATCAACCCATTTGTAATTAAAACCTTTTTCATCACAAACTGCTTTTCCATAGAAATAAACTGAGTGTGTATATTCAGGTCTTGACTTCTCCCAAATGTTTCCATGACAAAGCCAATCATCTGGCATTTCAATCTTTAAAAGTTAAAATTAATCTTAAAATTAATGCACAGCATAGTATAATAAAAAATGACTCAATTAAAGCAACAACTGATACTAATCAAATGAGATTGCTATAACACTGAACATGTGGAACCGAGGAGCAACAAAACCAGAACAAGCACAGCAGCCTTCTCATGCACATATGCAAATATTAAAAATTAGAATACTGGAACAGTTAACTTATCCAAATACTTTGCCTCCTATCCTCAACCCTTGACTCGCTTTGTGAATATGTACATTGATACTCAATACAGAGATGATTTGATCAGCAAGAAAGGAAGGGGGTTAAGGTGGTCAAAAATTTAGTTTTCGTAGGAGTGAAAAACCATCATAACAACATTATTTCTTGTTCAAACTTGTTGTTAACCTAAAAAACATTTGGTTTCTTCAAGTTTTTCTCAAAACATGATGATAATTTCTTTTGAAGTTATGCACATTTCATAGTTCTCTTTTTTGTTTGACCTTGAAATCACCTATGAGTCCACAAGTTTACTAATTTGTTATTTTTCTTTTCAAAAAACTAATTAACTGCATTAAATGTGTGGAATGTATTTCTACCACCATATATTACCAATAAAATTCAACACAGAGAAAATCTTTACTGCATTTGCACCAGCATAAATGTATTAGTTCTGGTACATATGTTTAACTGGGCTATCAAAATGACTTACAACAGTTTTTGCAATTGCAGTCTAAAAATGTTCTACCTATGATTTTGATAGCCATTTCCTCTACCAGTTTAACTACTAGTGATACTTGCTTATCTTTGCAGCCTAGCCTGAATAATAAATTTCTATAATGTTTTCCAACAGTATGCCTGGTTAAAAGCAAGAAAATTTTATAAATTGTTGAAGCTGTAAAACGTTTTCAGAAAGAAAATTAGCAACTATTATTTTTAAAAATTTCAAATGGTATTTAAATACTACAGGCTCTTATCTTCTTTGTCTTCCTTTCATAAAGAAAAAAACAAATTTTAATTAAAGTTTTGCATCACAGTCAATACACACACTGCAGGGCCTTACTAATTTAATACCAAATCAAAGAAAAAGTAACATTGCACTGGTGATATCCCAAAATATTCATACCTGTTCACCATGTTGAATTTTTTGTTTAAATAATCCATACTCATATCTTAATCCATAACCATACCCTGCAATACCATGTGTTGCAAGAGAATCCATAAAGCATGCTGCAAGCCTTCCTAATCCACCATTTCCTAAACCTGCATCTTGTTCTTCTGCTTCCAATTCTTCAATATCAAGACCAAGCTGATAAAAATTAGGAAATAACGTTTAAAAAGTTTTCAATATATAACCTCTTCCACCCTATCAACCTCTACAAATCTTAAACAAGAAAATCCCAAACTGTGCTCCCAAATCTATTACCAACAATTTGTTGATGAAAACTTAAAGCACGAGTCCAAGAGAATCACAATTCAACATTTCCTATCATTATCCTATATTATTCAATACTTTTGACTGATGCCCACTCACATAAGCATATGAAATTAGTCCCCATTGGTATAGTGTAAGAGAGAACACACAAAAAGAAATCCTACAGTTCGCTCTAAACTTAATATCTGATAGAATAGCAGCATGTGCAACATGACACATTGAGCACAAGTGTATACAAACAACAGAATGGACACAACAACAATAACAATCAAATGACAACACAACACTTATCTAGTAACTACTTTTCATCTTATGTAAAAAAGAAAAAACTCCCATGAATTGATTTATGTGCCCTAAAAATCCCAAAATAGTAATAAAAATGTTTTTAATCTACCCCTCTACTCTTTTTTACTTCCTAAATCCCTTGCCCTTTTAACCTGTTCTCCTTTTCTGGTTTCCAAGATTTTTAATGTCAGGGTGGGACTTTATGCCACTATCCACCCCAATGCTTTTATTGAAGGCCTGAGTAGTAAGCACCTTCAATAGCTTCTAACCACTGAATTCCTGTCCTCAGCCAGCTCGCAAGGAGACTGCTTACAACTGAATGGGAGGTGGAGCAAAGCAAGCCTTTTTGCATCTTAAAATCTGTGCTTCAGCAAATTGGGATCACTGGCCCTGTTTGGTAAGACTGGCTTGGAGATGAAGAACTCTGATTCCAAACCAGCTTACTTGAAGCTCCATAAGCCCATAAACTTAACTATTACTTAATGGTTCCAACCAGGCTGGGTAAATTTCCCTAGTNCAATGCTTTTATTGAAGGCCTGAGTAGTAAGCACCTTCAATAGCTTCTAACCACTGAATTCCTGTCCTCAGCAAGCTCGCAAGGAGACTGCTTACAACTGAATGGGAGGTGGAGCAAAGCAAGCCTTTTTGCATCTTAAAATCTGTGCTTCAGCAAATTGGGATCACTGGCCCTGTTTGGTAAGACTGTCTTGGAGATGAAGAACTCTGATTCCAAACCAGCTTACTTGAAGCTCCATAAGCCCATAAACTTAACTATTACTTAATGGTTCCAACCAGGCTGGGTAAATTTCCCTAGTAAATACTCCCATGTTTTGGGATAGTATCTCAAAGAAAAGTGATGGGGTGAATAGAACTTCTTAGCCTTCATAAATGACTTGTGTTATATAAACAATGGCAAGTGTTCTGAATTGGCATTAAAAAGTGCATCCAGCCAAAAAATGATACTCCAACCTTTTCTATAGCAGCTCTTAATACTATTGATAAAATTTACATCCTACAATAACTTCAAAAATCTTACCAAAGCACAGAATGCTGTATCTTGGGTCTATTTGTTGATTTGCTAAAGGCCTCTGTTTGGAGTGCCAAACTAAGGGCTTTGGTGGGGCAACATGTGAGGTTCAGATTCCTATATCAATCATTAATGTTGTGAAAGAAATTCTTTTTTATGACATCTTATAAATAAAAAAATCATTAAAATGTTAATGCATCTTTATTCCACTTACAAATACCATGGGCAGTTACTACATGGAACAAAGGTAACTAACATGGCAGGCCCTGTATAATAAATAGTTCTACTTGTTCAAGTTCTGTTGGAAGCAGAGGCACAATGACTGTTGTTCAGCAATAGCTCAGCCCTCTTTTTAGGAGTATATGTATAGTGTTTTGGGTGAAAAATATGTCAAAATGCCATATGTCAATTGTTTGCAGACTTAATAAGAAAAAGCAGTGACTAGCATTAAATTGCATTTTACATTCATTGGTGGTGTACATGACTGCATAAACTCCCAAAGAAAATAGGAGTGGATGAAGGTATTTGAGGCCTTACCAACAAAACTGATTCAAAGAATCTGAAGGATGCAAATACCCAAGCAGAAAAGCCATATAAAGAGTTTTGCCAACCCTTTGGTGTGAGCACAACAGACTTAATTATCACATTTTATATCTATAAACCGAAACAGCATAACACAAAGCTTTCAAAAAGTTCCAAACACTGTTGCTTTTTAATTGTCATGGTTTATGAAGAATATAAAAAAACTAGCTCATGCAATAGTGGGTCAATTGAATTAATCAAACATATATGAAGATCAGAATGATATTAAATGATCCAGGAGTGTTTTCAAGTGGTAGTTTTTTTTAAGTGTCAAAAATAAGTGTGTTTGCCACTGAACGTGTACATTAACTCACTGTCTGTTTGCATAGCACTCATTTACAGAGAACTTAATACTGGTATAAAATCAGGTCATGATACTGGTAAGGCACAGTCCAAATCTACTGGAAAACAAAGGTAAAGTCCTATGTTATTTCAAATGTAACTCAAATAAACACTTGTAAAAAACTGCCCAAATCCTAAGGTAAATCACTTGGCACCTGCAGCTGTAAATGAAGAACAGAGATCCTTTGATCTGTTTCAAAATCAAACTTTGAAACAGATCAAAGAATCTCTGTTCTTGTACAAGGAACTTTTGGCAAGGCAGTACTTAACAGCATAAGCAAAGACTGCGGCTGTAGTTGTGGCTTGTTTTTTTTTTATTGAAGCACTTGTGATATGAGTAGAAAAAGAAGCAAAGGATTGCAATTTCAAATGTACTTAAGAACACTGCATGACTGGAAGTGTTTTATGTGAGCAATATTTGACTAAATACCTATTGGACTTGCCAAATATAAATATGACACAACTTTCAGCAGTATGTATGAATGCCCATTCAATAACTGTACCAATCTGTCATAGTGAAGGAAGAACAAGAAGAAACTGATGACTTTAACTGTTGATGCTTCATACTGTACCTATAACAGACAAGATCAAATTAGCAAACATTGCAAGAGATAAAACATGGTCCTGTAAGCTAACAGAAATGATAGTTACGATAAGAATGAGAGTGCATAATAAAAAAGATCTTAATTGATTTTGTTGGAAATATCATTGTGTTCAACAGCAATTCTCCTGAAACACTATCACATGTTTTATCAAAGCATGAGCTCCAGGAATTCAATTAGCTGTAATACAAAATTAAGAACTGCCATGAGGAAAAGACTCTACCACTCCTTTTTACAGAATTTAAAGGAAAGCTCCAATATGTCTTGTGAAATGTATACTTTGTTATGCAAATTCACAAACAAGAAGACTATAGAACTAATTCAACCACTTGAATTACTTGAAGAATACTAGGATACCATTGCTGTACATTTGTATGGACCAACGTCATTATAAAAATATGTTGTAGTTGTCCAAGACTTAGCTTCAAGATTTCTTTACCAGCAGCAAAATTGGCAAAATCAACTTCAGCAAGACATGTCCTTTTAAGCCTAGCTGGAATCTATGATGTTTATGGGAATCTGAGGAGCCATATTTTTGACAATGATCTGAATTTACACCCAGAGAAAATGAGACAGAACTATGCTACCTTTAAATATTCTTTTGACATGTTTCATGCCTGCATATATGGTAATATTTAATAACTGATCATCACTAAATATTCAGATACCATGTATGTCAGTTTATGAGACAATACACTACAGCAGGCATTCACTGTATTTCTAAAAGGAAATAATGGCATGGTGGCACCAAGGACTGACCAGTCAAAGACGATTGACTCAACTTTTGTATTCTGGCATCAGACTCTGGCTGCTGGATTTCTAGTTTCATCATTACCAGAGGTAGTGTTTTGGGTGGCATTGCTTTCTTCCATCTTGTGACAATGCATCTTGTAAATATACACTACAAATGTCTAAAATGGTTACTGAGTATCATCTCTGGGTTTATATAATAAGACTAAGAATTGCTCAAAGAAAACGTTTTATTGGATAAATGGCATAAAACAACTTGCAGTTTGTTTGATCAAATATGCTTCTTCTTCTCGGGGATTTTTAGGAAATAATCCATAGGTCAACATTATAGAAGAAGAATGCAGACCTGTACATAGTGTACGTAGGTCAATTTGTCTTAAGATATTATGTTAAAGAAGGAAGAAAGAGAAAAAAGAAATAAATAAAATGGAATAAAAGAAAAGAGAACCTGAAGCAATTTTAACAAATCTTCATTCTATTTGGAGATGCTTGAGGCATTTACTACACGGGAAAAAAGATAAGAAATGCATAATTTATACCTGATACATTGCTTCATCACATTCTGCCTGCATCCTAAGGTTGATCATAGTGTTAGTAAGACTTCTTCCAAGGTAATATTCCAATGACAAATAGTAGACCCTCTGAAAAAAGAAATAGCATAAGTTTAACTTACATAAGCACTTCAGTTTATCATCAATAAAGATAATTTTAAAGGTTTTTTTAACAAATGTTGGTACAAGACACTGGAAATTAAATCACCACACCCTGCAACCTAAATCCAAAGAAAAATAATAACAATAATATTAACAATGGCTAGATCACATCCACTGCTTGCATGATTACTGCATCCTGAAAGACATCCCTTATGTAGAGAAGGCTGCTGAAAGAAACTGCATTATTATGTGGTCAAGAGACATGAAGGCCACCAACATGAACATGGGCCCAGGGAGTATCTGTCCAATAAATGTTTACAGTGGAAGCCCCTGAGATTGAAATGGTCCAAGCCATGGCATTTCAAGCTTCAGCCATGGCAAATCTACAATGTGACAGAACTAGCATTTTTCATTAAAAGTGCTTTCAGCATTGTGAAAATGATCAGAATATTGAAGATTTGGAAGGGGTGCAATTCTAACTTTTGCATTTATTCAAGTTTTTTAAGTTAGCAAGCTCCCCATTTATTCCTGACTCCCCTTTTATTCAATTTCTAGTGAAATTCGAAACTCCCCATTTATTCCAGACTTTGGAATTTCACTAGAAATTAAATAAAAGGGGAGTCAGGAGTCAGGGATCAATTGTCGAAACCTTATGGTCTAATTCCACATTCATGGATCATGGAATGTTTGTGTTTGGTGTTGTGTTTGTGTTTGGTGTTGCATCAAGTGTTGAACAACTTTTAAAGAAAAGTATGGGGAAATGAAAAACAGCACTAACAGCATACAGAAATTGTTTAGGAACAATAGAAATCAAGAGCAGTATATTTTAAGGAGGCAGTTAGTCACTGCCAGTTTTTATTTTGTGCATTATTCAACTGACAATGATATAGCAAAAAGCTAAAGCTGGATATGAATTCATGGGTAGCCAGCAAAAGATAAATCACTTATTACATATGGATGATCTCAAGTGGGTGACCTTTGGGCAAGGTCTAGTACCCACTTAGCCTACCAATCAGGGTTATGTGAAGTCATGCCAGGCAGGTGATGGATGAACAGCTGAGCAGCCAATAGATATATTTTTAGGAACTGGTCAGCTTTTCAAATGTGCCAGGGAGATAATACTAAATTATGGTACAATGGCTAGGACAACCAGCTAAGTACAAGCACTGCCCCTATAGAAAGTAACTGCAACCTACTATAGGTACTAACTGCAAAGTAAACTATGGCACAGGTCCTCAGAAAATCAAAAAACAAACATATCAGGATTGTCAAAGATCAGATGGAAAGGCTCAGGTTGCAAAACATCCAATGAGTTCACAATACTATATTCTGGAGGTAATGATCATCAAACGGTGTCAGGCTGATTTTAGATTCTGAATGTTTTCTTGCTCTAAAGGGGTTCTAGCATGTAAACAAGAGAGTCATCATTGCTAAGTTAAGTGGAAAACCATTTGATATGGGAATAGTTCCAAGCTTACACTCCAACAGCAGATAAGGACCCAATTGAACTTGACGAGTTCTATGAAAGCATTGAAAAAGTGATGAAACAACTTAAATCTCAAGACATCAAGGTAGTGATGGGTGATTTTAGTGCAAAAAGTTGGGCAGAACAGAGTAGATAAGATAGTTGGATTGTTTTCAAAATCAATGATAGAAGGGAAAGACTGGCAGAATGGTGCAAAGAACACAACCTAGTAGTGATGAGTACATGGTTTAAAAACCACTCATGCAGACACTGGACATGGAAGAGCCCAGGTGAAAGAGTCAGAAATCAAATCGATTTCATTCTAATGCATCAAAGATTCCACAATGTTATAACATCATGTTAAATCAGTGCCAGGTGCCCATGGCAGAAGTGACCACATACCTGTCATTGGAAAAATGAGATTGAAATTAAAGAAACTGAAGAAAAATTCAAAAGCATCAAAGTATCAGGTAAACTTATTGCAATCTGATCAAGCAATAAAAAAGGACGTATGCAGTACATGTGGAAAACAAGTTCACAGTATCACAGATGCTGACAACGTATGGGAAAAATAAAGGTAGCTTTCATGAGGAATTTCATGAGGCAGCTGTGGAAATATTCCAAGAAACAAAAAGAAAGAACAAAAGAAATGGATAACTCCCAAAATCCTCAACCCAATGGAGGAAAGAAGAAAAAGGAAAGGTAATGAGACAACCTACAACAAATTGAGCAAACTGATAAAGAAATGATATGAAGCCAAAGATACATGAATCAATGCAAAGAAATCAAAGACAATAAAATTAAAGGTAGTAGCTTTGTTTCTCAAAAAATCTGAGAGATAACTGGAAAATATCAGTCACTTAGTTCAGGATGTATCAAATCTAAAAGTGGCAAAATTTTGATAGAAAAAGAAAAGATACATGATTGCTGGTCAAAATATATGGAAAGCTTGTACCATGGCAAAAGATGTCCTTCCCCGACCATAAAGAATAGTTTTGACGATCCTTTAATCCTAGAAGCAAAAGTAAGGCAAGCTATGAAAAAGATGAAACATGATAAGGCCTCCAGTCCTAATGATATAACTATTGAAATGTTAACAGCCCTAGGAGAGCATGGAATAAAAACAATTACCAGATTGTTTAACATTATCTATAATACTAGAAAACTTCCAGTTGACTTGAAAATGTCTATATTCATACCAATACCAAAGAAGGCAGACAAGACAGAATGTGAACAACATAGAACCATAAGTCTAATGAGTCATCTCACAAAAGTTCTTCTGCACATATTAATGAAGAGAATGAGAAATAAGCTCCATCCAGAAATTTCACACACTCGGTTTGGGTTTTTGATAAAGGTACATGAAATGCAATTTTTGCACTTAGAATGGTTATGGAAAGATCAGTAGAAGTACAAAAGAACCTTTATCTGTTTTTATTGATTATTCAAAAGCCTTTGACAAAGTGAGACATGAAGACTTGCTTGATATCATCTCCAATCTCAACAAAGATGACAAAGATATGAGAATTCCAATAAACCTTTACAGGGAGCAAATTGCAAAAGTTCGGACCGATCAGGAACTCACACTTACAAACCAATCTGTTGAGGTGTAAGACAGGGACATATAATATCACCTGATCTTTTTAATATCTATAGTGAGATGATACTGCATAACTTAGCAAAAGGGATGGTATTAAAGCTGGGAGTGAAGACCTAAAAGACCTTTGATACGCTGATGAAACTGTACTGATTGCCAACTCGGAAGAAAAACTTTTGGATTAAGTGGTGGAAAAAAGCAGACAGAGGCCTGGAATTGAACACTAAAAAAACAGAATGTATGGTTATATCAAAGCACATGACAGTACCTGTTTGTACGATCAAGTGTTCAGGTGAAAAAATACAACAGGTGAATAGTTTTTGATATCTAGGAGGCACAATAACATCAGATGCAAAATGTTTATCCAAAATAAAAAGTAGAATTGCAATGTCAAAAAACACATTCAACAACTTGAGAACAATCTTTACCAACAGGAACATCAGAAATGATATGAAGATCAGAGCACTTAAGACATATGTATGGTCTGTACTAATATATGGATGCAAAAGCTGGACTCTTAGCAGATGCTAAAGATATTGTGGCTGAAGAAGAAATTATTATTATTTCTATCTTTATAGAGGATGATACAATTCAGTTGTTTACAATAAAAATGTTATAAACACTGCTGTCAACATGTGTCCTCTTATTAGAGAGAAAAAGTATATAAAATTAAAAACTAAAAATCAAATAACTTAAAAACCTCATCTACAGGGCTTCTCTCTTACTTCCTGAGATTCAAAAATGCCAGGAAAGCCAAGAAGAGGATGAAAAATTAGTTGACTGAAAATAAAATAAAAATGAAAAGAAAAAAGCTATTAAAAATAAATTAAATCAAACAAGGAGGTGATGGAAACAGCAAATTACAGAAGGTCACTAATGAAAACAATCTGTAAGAGTCAGCTTCAATTTCTGGGCCATGTATGTAGGAAAGACAAACTTGAAAAGAAGATGCTATGTGGCACGATAGAAGGGAAGAAAAGCAGGGGAAGACAAAGAATAACATTCATGGACAATGCAAAACACATTAACGAAAGCCAAGCTGATAAGGAAGATGGAAAACAAGGAGAATGGTGCCCCGTGGTCGTCGATATCTGTTCCAGACCTGATGCTTGAAGAAGAACAAGAAGATCTCAAGCTTTATGCCAAGGATGAAAGCCAAGTGAGTTAAATTGTTGACAATGTGTATGCACTTAGCACTGACATCACAATTGAATTTGGGTTAAAGAAATGTGCTGTTTTAGTGCTAGAAAGAGGCCAAGTTAAAGAAATGGTTGGCTGGTGTTACCACTTGGGGATGTTATGCACGAAGAAAATGAAACAATGAACCTAAATAAGACTGGTCCTGAAGTTAAAACTGAATAGCCAAAACAAGACTGCAGGTATCAATACTTTGGCAGTGTTGCTCCTTAGATATGAAGCAAGAGTGATAATGTTGAAGAGCTTAAGAGTTTGGATCAGAGGATGAGAAAGTTGCTAACCACATATGGTACATTTTGTCCAAGAAGCAACACTGACAGATTGTATGTACCAAGAAATAGAGAAGGTATGTGGTTAACAGGTAGTGAAAATTGCATGAGAGCAGAAGAGACTAATGTAGCATGTTACATAAAGAATGCTGCAGGACCATATGGAAAAAACACATTACAAAAGAGTAAAAGTAGGAAGTTGCATGGAGATGTGGAAAGAATGGGCAAACTAAGAGAAAAGGTGACTATGGTTGTCAAAAAATGATTTAAAACTGGAAATGTGCTCCTCAAGAGCAAGCACTAAGAACTAATTATAGCAACAGTGGCAGTGTATGAAAACATAAAAATTCTGTCAGATTTTATGATTCAGCCTGATGATGAGGTGGAGTACAGGAAACCTGACATTGCATTATTAGAGAAAGGAAGCAAATACAAAAGTAAATGTTGGATCATAGATACTCTTGCCCAGCAGACAAGTATGCAAAAAAGAGTTAATGAGAAAGGTGGTTGTTATACCAATATGGAATGGAGCTCTGAGAACAATGAGAATAATCATCATCATCATCATCATCATCATCATCAAAACAAACTACTCCCCAAAGGGCAGAAAGTATGTCAGAAAAAGTTGGGAGCCATGAAAGACCTTACCTTAGACCTTTGTTATTCCTGTCCTGGGTAGGACATCGGGCAGCAAGATGTCACCAATGCATTCGGTCTCTGGCCAAGGCTTGAGTGTCATGCATTTGCACACCCTGTTTCTCTCTGTCTTCCTTAAAAGTTGCTTGCCATATTTTCACTTGCCTTCCCCCTCTTCTTTTTCCTGATATTGGTCTCCAAAATGTTGCATGGTGTGTAAGATGCCATCACCTTTCTTTATCTATACAAATGCAGTGGCCTTTGCCTTGTTCTTCTTAGTACTTCCTCATTTGTAATTCTATCTTGCCAAGTTATTCCAAGAATCCTTTTTAAATTTCTTTGATGAAAGCTATCCAATTTGTTCCTGATTCTTTTTGTGCTCCCCCATGTTTCACTGGCATATAATGCTGTGGAGACAACTATCACTGTGTACAAAGTAATCTTCATTCTAAGGCTGATCTGATATGATCTCCATACGTTTGTCATTGACCTGAAGGCTGCACTGGCTTGACCTCCATTTGCCTGGTCCACTTCTCCAGTATTTGATATCATACTGCTGAGGTATGGGAATTTCTCCATTGTCTCTAGTTGGTTCCTGTCAACTAACATCGGTTGGCTTCTGTCTTCCTTTATGACCATTACTTTGCTCTTTTGCCCATTGATGGTTAGCTCAACCTTTGCACTCTCATGTTGTAGCCTGTTTGTCATTTCTGACAGAGTTTACTGTCTTTGGACACTAGCACAATATCATCAGTAAAGTTGAGATCAGTTAACTTGCTATTATTTCCCCAGGTTATTCCATGGTTGTCTCCAGCCATCACTCTTTTCATAATGAAGTCAATCCATAGGATAAAGAGGAATGGCAACATTATGCAGCCTTGTCTGACACCAGATAGCAGTTTGGACTCTTCAGTTGTCCCTGTAGCTGTTTTAGCACCACAGATTTGGTGACTGTATATTGAATTTGTTATCTTAATACATTTCTCTGGGATACCATAAAATTCCATGATCTTCCAGAGGAAATCCCTATGAAAGCTGTCAAAAGCTTTCCGAAAGTCAACAAAGTTCAGCACTAGTGGTGAGTTAAACCCTAGACTCTGCTCAACCAAGTTTCTCAGCACAAATATTTGTTCACAACATGATCTGCCTTCCTTGAACCCTGCTTGTTCTTCATGCAAGACTTTTTCTGTCATGCATAAGAGAGTAATGCCCCCCCCAATTGTTACAGTTTGGCAGATCACTTTTCTTTGGCAGCTTGACAACTACTCCTCTACCCCATTCCTCCAGAACTGTCTCTTCTGTCCAAATCTGGTTAAAATGCTCAAGAAGTACACTGTTGAGGGCCTCTCCACCTGTTTTTAGCAGCTGGCCGCTTATTGCATCTAAACCAGCCACTTGCTGCTCATCTATCAGCTATCAGAAATATGCATTCAACATTTGAGGTTTAGGGTTGTGATTTGATATTCAGAGAAATTTATGACCAGTCAAATTTTAGCTAGTCTATGTCTACATGTAATACCAATAATATAACATGATGATGATGATAATAAAAATGATAATAATAATTTTTGTGCCTATTTATTGCTGTTTTTGTCACCGAACAGGGCAATAACAAATATCCAGTAAAAATTCAAAGCTGCAACACCAGATGTAGTACTAGTACTAAGGTATCTTTCTACATATTATCAGTTACCAGGCTAGAAGTAGGGAGTGCTGAAGTCATGAGTTGTTGTCATACAACAATAACTGCTTGAAAAATGTGCCTTACTGGTTGTGGGGTGGCACAGTTTACATGGTCAACAGGACAGGATTGTTCCCACCCCTGGCCCTGTATATTCATTACCAAAACAAAATCCAAAGGGAAAATGTGAGAGATGGACAGGGAAAGAATGCAGGGAAATGATGTACTGTTTTTACATTAGAAAACCCGCAATCAAGTAATACTGAGGATACTTTTCTCAAATGGATGCTAACAAACTAGCAAGTGTTAAAGTTATACAATGCTGAAATAAGGAATACCAAAGAACAAGTGCAAAATGACACTAGGAAGACTTTTGTTAATTAACAAAAGTCGTGAAGTTGGTGTAGGCCCAGTAGAGAATGATAACAAAGGAGGAGAAGCTTAGCAAGTATAAGGATCTAGAAATTGCAGTTTAGAAAATATGGCACTTGAGGGCAAAAACCTTGCCTTTAGTAGTTGGTACATTAGGACTTACGAAAAAGAGTACCCAAGATTTTCTTGACCAAATTCCAGGTAGAACATCTCGTCGAGAAGTTCAAAAGATCGTTTTCAATAACAAAGCTCACATTTTAAGGCAAGCCTTAAGTATTTAAATAAAACAACTTTTAAAAAGTATTTTGTTGCTGTTGATGTTCAAGTTGAAGATTTTTTTTGCATTAATTTTTCAAAAAAAGTTTGGGTTTTTTCTTGGGGGGGGGGGGGTTATACATACATAAATTTCTGTATTACTTTTGATAATGTGCATTATGTCCCCATTGATGATTGTATGTTGTCCCATTCTATGTAGTTTTTATTCTTTTATATTTTTACTCCTTTACCTTTATAACCCACTACATAACTTCACTCCCCCTAGGTAACTGGAAATTTCCC